>JAYKXP010000223.1:0-56747 GCA_037176845.1 Paramarasmius palmivorus | reverse complement strand
AACACGCCGGTAGTAGAAAACGTTTCGGGTTTGTAGACAGGATGCTCAGGCCAACCACCGCAATCGGCCAACCCTACCACAACGCTTTCGCTGTGCTTACAGACAAAGGCAAGCAATACTCACCAGGGCTGTCTTCTAGAGGCACTGGTTGGATGCTCCAATCACCCTTCTAGCTACCACTTCTTCGTTCGACAGATCAAAGCCTTCTCCCCAAAAAACCTTCTTGGTAGTCGTAGTGACTGTCAAACACCCCTCAGTGACACTCAACCAAAAGTCATACGAAGGTTTCGATGTTGTGACCTCACAAACATCGACTTGACAGATCGGTGGGCTACCTAAACCAGCAGTGTTCGTAAGTGTTAACGAGGGCGTTCATACCACGTAAGGGTTATATCCCGCAATTTTCCCCATCTACAGATGCCCAACCCATGAAGGTGCCCTATATTTTACTGGTCTCTTTTGCAGCGGCCATCCATGCGCCATAAACAAACAGGCCCCAAGGAATTCGATTGTCCATAGGCCGCCAGGTACCTACTCCAGGCCAACCGCAATGTTCCGCAACACCCGCCGAGCGTTCAATCGATCTCTGACTTGGTAAGGACCGTGACGTGTACTCTTCGAGAATAGCGCGCCACACACGGTGTACTGGTTGCGAAGTGCATCACTATTGCGCCTCAATCCCGTATTATAAACGAGTACAACTGCTCCTTCTGTCGAAAACACACGGTCAGGAAGTCGTTCCGATGGCTGGGTTTTTGAGAGATACCGACGGGTGTTGTCGACGTTGATATGTGTTGTTTGGCATTCATATTCTAGGGTGTGGGCTTGAATATAGAAGAAGGCGTGGGGAGAGTACTCGTTCCTCTAAGCACACAATGGCTCCGTGTTCAGGGCCGGAGCGGTTACATTTAGGCAGCTCAGGCTGCGGCACAGACAAAGCCAATAGTGACCAATGGTCCTATAGACACAGAAATGGAAGAAAGCAGACTGTTTTCGGGTCTCGAGGGTTTAGGAATCCTTCACTGACACGACTTGCAGATGACGCGACGATAGTGAAATAACGCGTTCCTAAAATCATGGGCGCATCTTCCAATCTCGCGAGCCTTGTCTTCTTTCGAGTCTTGGATTTGCCGAAAGGCGTCTACCCAGAGATAACGAACTCCTAGTTTATTCACGACATCCTGATGACATCCATGAACGGTGTTGGGATACAATGGATGGAATAAAGGAGTGTAGTCCGTCGATGTATGGGAAGTGGTTAATATAAGGCAGGTCTTGCACCCCATACATAGCTGAGAGCCGCGTAAAGATCCTTTTCTGTCCATCATTGACAAATAGCCTCGTCGAGTAAGATCGGCACAGTCCAAAACCCTGTCGGATGAACAGTAGGTCTCTGGAGATGGACACCTCTCGTGAAGAGCGCTCTCCTCTTAATCGTTGTCGAGCAAGCGTGATAAGGTGGGCATGGAAATCCAAATCTCGTGGGCATCCCCGGTGGTCCAAGAATTTGCCTGCGTTGTCATCCTGCGAGAGAATGAGAGTAGGGATGTCATGGCCACGAGCCGCACCTTCTGTAGTGTACAACCTCGAAAGCCCGCGAGAGATTTAACTCTCTAAAACCTCCAACAACATGCTAAGACGTTTCTGGTCTTCACCGCAGTTTGAACCCAAAGCTACAGTTATCCGGAGTGCATTCGAAGGCGGAAGTCTTTTCTCGAGATGTAATCGTTCGTAGTTTGACTGGAGTTTTTTCAGCTTGAGACACGCCAATTAGACTCGAACACTTCAAGAAATGCACACTAACACAACACCGTATCCTCAATAGCCTTGGAAACTACACGACCACCATCCACATCCCTCGCTCCAGATTGCCGCAGGGAGTCTAGCGATAGCGAGTATGTGCATCCACAAGTTGCCCGTTATCTTTGCTTACCGTGTGGCTATCCCATGCGGATTGGAATGCACGGAACGTGAACAGAGTGTTCCAGCAGTAGTCGCAAACAAGTCGCCGAATATCGGTGTCGATTGTCAAGTCAGCTGTTGTTTCTGCTAATGAAGGTGAGCCTGTTATCTAGTGACGTAGCGACGATATAGTATGGAGGACTTACATGGTATAGGTACCCACTGATCGTTAGCATCAAGTCGGATCAGTGTCGCTTCCCCGTTCGAATGCGTGCCAGAGGGCATTGACAGAACTAAAGGTTTCGATGATGCTGTCCGAGTCGGTGATAGTAGTGGTAGAGGAACAAAAGCAAAAGCCTAACAGCAGGTGACAGCCCCTTCTTCCCACAAACGTTTGGAATGGATGCGATGAGCTATCCATAGTGGCAGCAGCTAAAGTACGAGTTCAGCAATCCGCATGACAGTAAATCAAGTATAAAAACGCACCTAATGGCAAAGTCAAATTCGTTTACCCTTGGGAAATGCGCAAGTACCCCCAAACACTTCAAGTGGGCGAAAGAATGTGGATTTGTGAGACGAAATTCAATATTGAGATGTCGAAAGTCGGCAAAGTCGGATTAGACATTCAGGGTTCCGTTGGGTAGTCCAGAATACGATATGACACGTAGTAAACGAGTCTGAGGACATGGTGGTTCAGATGAAGAATTTCGAGAACTGGCACTGCCACATATATACCTGGTCCTGGTTGTCTCCAACGACGTACTCACATTCAAATTGCATCCACAGGACGTTGTCGTGCGTTCATTCACCTCACATTACTGCCTAGGAAGAGGCTGAACACCCATAGTCTCGTACCTCGAACTCGTTCATCAGGCATGTCCTGCCAACGACTATGACTATGCTCTCAAAAACGGCGACGCATCTTCACGGCCAGCGATATTGTATATTGGGCGAAGAAAACATGCCATGATTGATGCAACTGTGAGTACGCCACCTGTTTCCCTCGAAGAATCATATCGAAAAGTAAACATAGGATTTATTCATACTTTTCCACACATAATGGCACCATGTATCAGCGTCCCTCAATACTAAGCTCTACCTTCTCCCATGTAGGTAATCCCAAAACTTCATCCTTCAACCGACGCACCCAAGAGTTCCAATTCTTATTCCTCAAAGAGATACCAGGTCCAATCGCAGCTTCTGCTACACCCCTCGCCTCCTCGATTTTATCTTCCGTTGGGCTCTGAAGACGCATAAGTAGAGCGTTGAAGATCACAGCCGCTTTGCCGTAACGTGGGCAGGATCGAGCGTACTCGTCTGTCAGGAGTTTGTCATTATCCAGAACCAAACGAAACCCTTGGATAGCTTTCATGTACACCTCTTTGTAGAGCGTCTAGATACCCGGATGTCAGCAGAAAGTCCAAAAAAAGTCGAACTCTGGTGCACTTACATAGGTTAAATAAATCTGCGGGTTATGCTTCATAACCTCCACTACCGTGTGCGTCGGAATGTCCATCGTCGAACGAACGAGCTCATCGATTTCGGTGTAATCTTTGAAAGCTAACTTGTAGGAAACAATGCGGAGAGCGTTGATGGGAGATTGGTGGGCGAGATGACTACAGATATTTTAGTGAGTTACAAGTTACTCGATAAAGAACTCCATACCTCAACGCAGTCCTACACGCGGAAAGAGCAAAATGGTTTTCGTACTTGTCTGCTGCTTCCGCAAGCGCAAGAACTGTATCGATCCCGAGAGGTGCGAGCTCAGGCAGCGGCTCGTTATGCGAAAATCTTAGAAGAAGAACAAGTATGTCGGCATCTTCGGTGAGGTACACGATATCGTTGATATCATGGATCACTGTCCCGACGATGGGGAAAGCTCCGTTGTATACCTCCAGGGTTTTTGAGTGGGCTCCAAATTTTTGCCCGTCGGCAGATTCGAGGGTGATATCGATGAATAGTTGACATTCGTCGGAAGCTAGTCAAAAGTTGAATTGATTGAGGAACGAAGTGGGGTATTTCGAGGACGGGCTTACCAGGGCATTGATACTCTTGCAACATCTTGATCTCGACTTTCTTCTGCCTCGGCAGGGGGCGTGAAGGAAAAGAAAGCGAGATGGCGTACATGTATTTATATTGAGTCTTGCCCACGAGGATCAAGATTAAACTTTATTGAAGCGCAGTAGTGAATAGCACCAAGAAGAATGATTCTCGCAGATTGGACTGGAACCGTGACCTTATACGCAGGCAAAGTGTCTAAGGTAACTTGAGCCGCAGCTGATCGAATAGCCGCGGTGTTCGAAGAAGGTGCGGCCAAGCTTAAGGTGTTTTCAGCGGTCGTTCGTTGAGGTCCTGTTCCCATGATATACATGCAACCTGGTTGGTTGTGTAGAGCTACGAGTGACGATCCGTGTCCACGAGTAGTATCGTAAAGCCTGAGCCTCAACTACATGTCCTATACGCCTGGTAGTACATCACGTGTGAAGGGAGATAGGCTGTTTGAGGCGTTGATATTGAGTCTGAAGGCATTTGGTGAACTATTTTCGTTGATATTTGTGCAAAAGTGAGAAAAGTGGTGAGGCAACGAGTGAAGTATACATACCTCTTCATCGGATAGACGACAATTACTAAGCCCACGAAAAGATGTGGAATTGGACAGAAAAAAGATGTGAGCCGGCCCACATTCACCGGCACCTGATGTATGTAATTGCTGAACCTTTCAGGTTCAGCTGTAGTCGTCAGGTCTTTTTTCCGCCAGTTTGACAATAAGTACAAACATCCGTATTTGGATGCTTTTCTGTTTTTGGTGATGCTTTCCCATCCCATATTTGGCTGCCCTTCCTTTTGTTTTTCTCGGTCTTTGCTTTCCACATCTCTCAACAGTCCCCAGAGTTTTTCTTAGCGGCTCTTTCGTCTCTTTTTCCCATTCTTCTTCGTTGGTCTCAAGGGTTCAAGTTATAGCTTCGTATTCTAGGTCCGGTGAGTTTAGTTTTAGCTCTAATCAAAGGTCTGGTTTTGACTTTCTTTTCAGATGCATGGCCATCCGCTTCAGCACTTCAGTACCAACTTTGGCTGGTAACCGTTGTTCTCCCTCCTCTCATAATCCTGTATATTCGAATCAGGCTGCCCAGTCTGTCACGGTACCGCAATCACAATCTTCTCTTTCACATAACCGCTCTGTTGGTGCTCGCACCTTTGTCGATATCATCGCCTTGAAGCTCGCTTTATGGAAGTGTCTGGAAAGCCTCTGAAGATTTGCGATCAGCTTACTTGGTACACTGGTGCAGTACTGTGTGTCTGGTTTCGGACCAGGATGCGAGTGTCGCCGGTGTTTCCCCAATACTAACTCTTGACTCGTGCATACTATGAGTCGTGCCTCATACTTTATCTCTACCCAGGCCTTGGTAAATGCTCCTTGTCCGCTGTAGATCCTGACCCACGACCCAAACTCTCGAAACGCTGACAATCGACACTGGACAGACCCAAATCAACCTTTTCAGCTGACTTTCCTATACTCCTTCCTCAGTCTGAAAAGGACGATATTGTTCGCGAGTTCATTGAGAGTACTGATGATGCCGCCATGAAACGGTACGAATGTTCCTGTTGCGGTGTTAATGAAGCCTGGCCGACGTGAAGCTATATCAGGAAACGTTGCAAATCTTGGAGGTCCTTCTCAAACACCTTCGTCGTTAGTACCGCGTCAAATTCTAGTTATCAAATATCGAACCCGTCTAATTATCGAGGTCGATGCCAGGGGAAACCGCTCATCTTCTTCGCTATTTCACGAGACCCGATTTGTCAAGAAGTACACCGTCTCGCTGTGTGTTGCACCACAAAGTGCTGTGTACATTGCGTTGCAAGCTCGTAATGTGCATATTCTTTCTGAGCCCAGCTCCGATTAAGTAGATATAGTTTGGCTAGTGTAGTTCTAATATACTGGGCGTTTGAGACGAATGCGTCAGGTTACTGTTTGTAAGGTTCAGCTCCCGCCTCGAAGAGGCCCAACCTCTGTGATATGTAATTGATAGACCAAAAATGTAAATCGGCGTCTAAACTAATGTGTCGTGGGAGGTTTTGAGGAACTATGACTGAAAAAAGGCAAGAGCGCGCGGTTCATGGGAACTGCCATTATTAACATGGCATAGTGGTTCTGGCGAACTGGACATTGGTTAGTGGTGCGTATTCAAGCAGGGTGATCGTTGCAGCACCATTCCTCACCCATTTACAGCTTAGGGAAGCCCAGGTCTGCCAGGATCGTCATCAGCATTCGTACTTGAGGGCGGTTCCCGGGAACCGTCGACGACTGGATAGCCCGACAACGGTTCCTGAGAACCATTGACCAGTCGACACGCACAACCTTCCAACCACTTCCTACCCTACCAGAATCACATCAAACCTAGAGGAATTCATCGATATGTGACCTATTCGGATGCGGTTTCTGGGAACCACGGCTGACTCGGACGTTGCTGATGGTTCTGAGGAACTGAATATTGGTTTGGGTGGAGGTTTTTGAGGGTTCTTAGTGACAGTTCTTAGGAACTGTCGGTAGCTTCATTATGCAACCCCTTCCTATGCCCTTCACCAATGCCGAAGACTACACAAACCTCACAGAAGTCGTCAAACACCGCCCATTCATGTACGGTTTCTAGGAACCATGACTGCCTCAGACCTTGGCCGACGGTTCTAAGGAACTGCCGATACCGAGAGTGGTCGTTGACGGTTCCAGGGAACCTCTGACTGGTTCATCACTCAACACCTTCCTATGTCCAACACCCATGCCTGGATCATTCAAAACCTCAAGAAAGACATTGACCTACCTTACCTCAATACCGTTCCTGGGAACCGTACTTGCCTCAGGACTTTGTTGATGGTTCTGACGAACTGTCAACACCGGCAGAGGTCGCTGGCGGTTCTGACGAACTGTCAACTACCTTATCACTCAATTCCTTTCTACGACCTTCACCCATCCCTGGATCATCCCAAACCTCGAGAAAAACAGTAACCTACCTTACCCCAGTACAGTTCCCGAGAACCGTAACTACCTCAGAATTTCGCTGGTGGTTCTGACGAACTGTCAACACCGGCAGAGGTCGCTGGCGGTTCTGACGAACTGTCAACTACCTTATCACTCAACCCCATCCTACGACCTTCGCCCATGCCCAGATCATTCCAAGTCTCGCAGAAAGCATGGGAAACAGCCTACCCCAATACAGTTCCCGAGAACCGTAACTACCTCAGAAGTTCGCTGGTGGTTCTAAGGAACTGTCAACACCGGCAGAGGTCGCTGGCGGTTCTGACGAACTGTCAACTACCTTATCCCTCAATTCCTTTCTACGACCTTCACCCATCCCTGGATCATCCCAAACCTCGAGAAAAACAGTAACCTACCTTACCCCAGTACAGTTCCCGAGAACTGTAACTACCTCAGAATTTCGCTGGTGGTTCTGACGAACTGTCAACACCGGCAGAGGTCGCTGGCGGTTCTGACGAACTGTCAACTACCTTATCACTCAACCCCATCCTACGACCTTCGCCCATGCCCAGATCACTCCAAGTCTCGCAGAAAGCATGGGAAACAGCCTACCCCAATACAGTTCCCGAGAACCGTAACTACCTCAGAATTTCGCTGGTGGTTCTAAGGAACTGTCAACACCGGCAGAGGTCGTTGACGGTTCTGGAAAACTGCTGCCTATTTGTTAATCAGCCCCTTCCTACAGCCTTCACCTGCGCCAGGATCCTTCAAACCCTCGCGGAAGATATCAGTGACCACCTACTCGAGTATGGTTCCTAGGAACTGTGCATACCTTGGAACTTTGTTGACGGTTCTGACGAACTGTCGTCTCCTTCATCACCCAACCCCTTCCTACAGCCTTCACCCATGCCGAGATCATCCAAAACCTCGAGGAAGACATCGTCAGCCATTTACGCAAACACGGTTTTTAGGAACTGTTCCAGCCTCGCAACTTCAGTCTTGGTTCTGAGGAACTGTGCCTGACTTGAGAACCTTGCAGACAGTTTCTCAGAACCATCGATTACCTTCTCCTGCTACCACCTCAAGACGCCACAATTCCTGGAATCGTTGAATGGTCTGACAGCTCACGGTCACGTGTGTTCCGTGAGTTCAGCCACACAGATCCTCGTCAACAGGAAGCCTCCTCCATTTTCATACTTCACAATGTTCCTATCAATCTGGTCACCATTCCGTTTGTATGGACTGGTTGCCTATCCGCGTCGTATACTCTTAGAATTTACAGTTCTTCAGTTACTCAACACGCACGGTCGACAAGACGCATGTCCATCACCGCGTTTCGGTGACAGTTCCATGGAACTCTCCACCCTCGTTGGCTTTGCATACCGTCCAACCACACCTAAAAAACCCACTAAAAAGGTCCTCGCCAACGCTGAGCATTGTACTCCCTCCTAGAGGTTACCAAACTCTTAGTTTTCAGACATTCAACGCGGTGGTGGCCATGCACCTGGCAGGTTTGAACCTGCACCCTTCACAGGTGATAGTTCAGTAACACGGTATGTTCCATATTCCTCAAACGTGTATAAACATGACCTTACAGACCACCCTTTATAAGCTTTGTTTGTGTGTCAACTCTTTCCGTCCTCGATCCTTGCTACTTTCACCATCCACCGTCTTTTCAAGCTCTGTTCATCATGCAACCCCCCCCTGGCACCAACTTCCTCACCCACTTCATCGAGTCGTTGCCTCCTCTTCCCTAGTAAGTTCTCCTTCGTTCACTATCTGCTTCTTGTTGATTGTTTTTCAGTGTTGGCATCGGTAATTGGCACCTTATGAAGGTCTATATCGACGAGGAGATCAATAGGATAGCAGCCGCACCATTTTGGCTCAACCACGCTCATCGATATGGGGACCTCAGCGACAAGGAATACGTTCGCCTTCGCGACACTCTTCGAGAGTACCAAAAGGGACTCATAGGACGCACATCCGTATTTCACCGCTGCCCGCCAGAGATCACTACACGTATCGTGAAGTTCGCTGTCCCCGCAGTTCGGCTTGACGATTTCAATCGAGGTCCATATTTAACCCCCATTATCTATTGCCCACAGATCACGGTCATTGCGCGACTTTCTCGTCAATTCAAGGTCATCGTTTTCAGTCAACCCAGCCTCTTCCGCACCATACACATTCGCCGCTTTGTCAATTGTCGGGCTCATTCCACTATCATATCCGCACGGATTGCAAAGCTTCTTCCCCTCTCAGGTTCACTCCCGCTGGACTTGACGGTTGAATTCATCAGTACAGAAAATCCTAATTCAGCTCTTCCATCCACAGTCCCGGTATCCTTGTGCTCCACGATGACTGTGCTTAAGTTCAAGCCATGGAGAAGCTTCTCTGTGCTGGGATATTCTTACGTCACAGCCACTGTTTTACGTGATGCCCGTATCCTCCCGACGCCTCTTCGGTTGACGTCGGTGTCGGTCCATTTCAACAGGGCCACCTCACTTGACACGTTTTTGGAGATCTTGACAAATTCCGGCATCCCACTTCGTTACCTCTCCATTTCATCAGTCGATGCATGGGAAATCCCCGACCTCAACCACGGGTATCAGCTCCCTCTCACTGTCACCAGTCTCCGCGTTCGTGGCAGTAGCCGAACTGTTTTGTTTGTGCTGCAGGCTGCAACACAAGTGCCCTCCATCACAGTCGTTCTTGTCAGTGGTCTGGACTCCCGATCTGGTAACTGGCAGTTGACTGGGCATGCTCACATCACCCATCCGAATCTTACCCGACAGCAACCCATCATGTTACCCCTGCTCACTTCCTTCCGTGTGAACGACCAAGACCATTGGGGACATGTTGGCCCAGACTTCTTCCGATGGGTCACTCTGCCGAACCTGACCACGCTTATTCTCGTATGGGGCCAAAGCACCACCGATCTCAGCAGCACATATCAGGTTGCCCTCAACCAATGGCTGGATCAGCATCCCACCATCCTCACGGTGCACTTCACTGATTTCCCAGACATTGAACAATTGCGCCGCCCTTCCCCCAATTCCGTTTTCCGTTCCACTATTAGCCGAGTTCCTATGCACGAATGGATGGAACTCATGCATTCCACTCGGGAACTCGATTCTTCGGACCAATTTTCTGACACCGATTCCATCGCCACATTGTCTGAAGCAAGTAACGGCATCATTCATCAGTGCGATTGTTCGAGTAAGGGTTGGCCACGATGCTTCTGTGGGGAAGAAACTTTTTCTATGTGCGTGTATCACCTGCCCTGTTGTTATCGTTCGCTAATCCACATTACCCTTTAGTCCGCCCCGTATTCTCCCAGATACATTGTGGGGTGAATCTGTTGAAGACTATCTTGGTTGATTTTCGCGTATATACGTAGCATGCCTTGTCTTGATCTTGCCTCTTCTTGCCTCCTATGTTTGTTTCAATTACCAATATAGAGTTTTGATGCACGTAATGAAACATGATGGTCAATAAGGTACAATCAGTGCAGACACTGAGTCAGTTCATAACGCTCAAGTTCATGACGCCTAAGTTCACGATACCTGTTGTTATGCACAAGTCATTAATCCTCCTTAGTAGCAGAACATGTCATCATTAGAAATACACGCTGGATCAAGAAAACATTGCTATGTACAAGTCCTGTCGTAGTCTATGTAGTCCCTAGTCAGTCTCAATACGCTCCTTAGCCTCCTTCATCAAGGTCATAGCTGATGAGATTGCAGCGTCGCCTTTGGCTTCTTCCTTCTTCTCCGCATCAGCTTCGGCCTCGATGATCTTGAGCGCACGCTCGGCCTGAACACGACGGTGATGTACCTTGTCGCGCTTAATCCATCGGCCGTTCTCCGAACTCATGGAGTAAAGATCGTCGGCGTCAAGCAGAGTTCCCTCTCGATATTGGGCGCAAACCAATGCGCGCTGCCTGGGATTGAGGAAGTCGGCGCGCCAATCGTCGATAAGTTTGCAGGAAGGAGAAGTAAGCTTTCCTGTCTTCCACAGGATAATCTCGAGGAGCACGTCCCTGACATCACAGCCACAATCCGTCTTGTCCGTACCTCGTATGTCGACCACTTTCCAGCCAGGAACATTGAGCCGCTTGCTAAGGTCCAGGAGTTGGGGATCCGTCGGCATCTCTTCCGACTCCATTGCCGCCTTTGCTCGAGCAGCCGCCTCTACTTGTTGCGCATTCCATACCTTCCGCTTCTCACCCAGATGAATCCAGGGCCATGGTCGCCCAAATAACATGCCATCATCTCCATCAACAGGACCAGGTTTGTCGATGCTCTTGTCGTTAATCGTATGATAACGACAGATTAGGCTGCCTTCGGTGGAGATTAGAGCCGCTAGAGCTATCTCCTTCGCAGTCGTGACCAGCTCTGGGAGAATTGAGGCGGATTCGTACAGCAGAGTACGTATACCGAGGGTCTTTGAAGCGTCGGTTATAGCGGAAGGACCCACACCATTGACAGCCTTCTCGTACCAAGCAAGGATTCTCTCTGTATCAATCAACGTCACTGATCTGCGTTTGTTAGATTTTATGTTGTGACTTACTGATCTTCTTGGCCTTGGATCCTTGCGTAACGTCCGGTGGGGTGACAAGCTTCTTGTCTACTGGAGGCTTTCGACGGCGTGTGGGAGGCTCTGTAATATAATTGTCAACCCAGATACGACTCTCAGTGAGATTCTTGTACCTTCGCCAGTTTCGTCTACCACTTCCTGGTCTTCTTCATCGCCGTTACCACCTTCTGGAGCCTCCACTTGAACATGCCTCTTCTTGTTTGTTTGGGCTGAAGCATGTAATCAATAACTATTAAACCAATAATGCAGTATCTCGTAGACATACCTGGTGTTTCGTCGTCCTCGGACACCTTACGCTTACGAGTCTTCCTCTTTGTGGGAGCTAGATTCAATCGTGAATAAGCATGTAATCAATAACTATTAAACCAACAATGCAGTATCTCGTAGACATACCTGGTGTTTCGTCGTCCTCGGACACCTCATGCTTACGAGTCTTCCTCTTTGTGGGAGCTAGATTCAATTGTGAATATTAGTACATAGTTTTGATTGACTATACATGGTATTCTCACCTTTGACAGCCTTGACTTTCTTCGCCGATTGTGGCACTGCTCCTTCAGTACTTCTTCAGTTACGGAGATGAGGTATAGACCAGAACACTGACCTTCTTCGTCAGACTCAATAGTGTTGAGCTTCCTCTTTTTAGACAACTTCGGTGGCCGCAGAGTTTCTGACTCTGAGTCTGGATCAAGTTCGTCTTCCCCCAAGGTCGCAGACGCTTTTGACCCAGCATTCTCTCCCGAGGTTGTCGCCGGAGACTCCGAAACAGCCCGAGATGGTCCATTGGGAGAATGTCGAGGAGCCGAGGTCAGACACTCAGCTCCGGGGTGAGATATCTCTTGAGGAGCGGGTGAATGTTCGGGAGTAAACAAATTAATTGGCGCCGAATCTTGAATTGAATCTGGCAGATTCGGGGCTGTAGTGGTCGGTTTGGGCGACATGGCGACTGCCGACATGGGAGCTTTGCGCGACGCAGAGACCGCCGATATGGGAGCTTTAGGAATAGGGTCCAGGTTTGGGTCCAGCGACTGGGGGATTGGCAGAGGGAACAATTCGCCTGCGGGAGAAGCTGTCTTTGGATCAGACTCAGAGGCGTCATCCGGGCGCTCCGGTAAAGGTGGCGTTGTTTTGGACAAGAGAGCCTCTTGAGGAGACGGAGCATTACTCGGGGGAGATGGGCCCACGCCAGCATCTGTGGTGCTAGCAAGTTGATGATCATTTGTACCTGGGGATCCAATCACCGGCGGAGTAGAGGAACCCTGCTCCTGCGGATTTTCTGAATTTGATTTGTTAATGATAGGACTCCATCTAAACGAATTAACGATGACCATACCTCTAGCATCGGGTTGCTTTTGGTTTGCACGTTCCTTAGCGGTCTGCACAGCCTTTGCATGTTTGGCGTCTGTTTCGTCCTGCGAAATCTTGTCCAATGCCTCATCGAGTGCTGTTGGCATGAAAATAAGAATGAGCATTCGCAAACTCAATAAATAAGTAACGCACCTTCAATATCTGTCAGTTCACTGTCGTCTGCTGGGCTCTCAGAGGCTTCTCTCTTGACTAATGTTTGACATAGGTGGATTAGCAGAACGTACATGATGATGGCAAAGGTGACTTACCGATGGCTTTACTAAGACGTGCGACCTGTCCTTTCAATGTCGTCGCCTTTTGAGAGGCACTCTTGCTGGTGGCCTTTGCTTGATCCAGAGCGTCCTGCGCCGCCTGAAAACGCTTGGTATTCACCGACGATTTTCTTTTCTTGAGGGCGTTCCTGGCCTCGTGAAGTGCCTGTTCCGCTGCTGCCGTTACACCAATAGCTGTGTTGGCCTCGGCGATAGCTTCTTTTTGCTGTTCTGTCAGACGCTCGAGATCTATAAAACCATCAGAATAGGGAGTGGGGTGATCAATGAACTTATTTACCTTTACGAAGCACGGTGATAGGCTTCAAAGTAGCTGCGACTCGAGCGGGTCAGCGGAGCACAACTTTGAGAACAATGCGCATACCATTCCTTGCCGGCTTGCCTTTTGCTTTGCTCCCCTGCCTCCCTAGTTTCGTAGTCAGAATGCAAATAAAATCTAATGTAATACTGAAGATGCCTACCTTTGTTGCCCTGTGCATCGGGGTTACTGAAGGAGTCTAGACAAGAGTTAACGACGAATTCGAGCTGATGAATAAATCACCCACCTGTTTTGCCTTTGAGGACCGCCCGAGAAATTCTGACGCTGCAACGAGACATAGAGACAATGTTCGATGTAAACGAATATGAGAGTGGAAGAGTGAGTAAGAGAGAACGAAATGGGCGGGGGTCAAAATTTGGGTTTGTTTCTGATAAGGGCCAAACAAACCCTTAAATTGCGTGGCTCGCTTGTCACCGAAAAATAGCTTTCGTGCTCACACTGCTCATTCACATACACAAACTGCAAAGAAAATATTTGTTGACCTAATCATCTCAGCCTCAGAGATAGGATGAAAGCAAGCTTCGTCCCCAGATTTCAGGTGTAAGTCGTCTTTAAACTAGGATGGGAGTAGGCGTAACATGGCACAGCCACTAAAGGCGTAACCAACGGATCGTATCATGGCGTTATGTCACTAATATCAAGTCAAAGAAGCAAGTTCGGGCGAGAAACCCCTTTGGGCTAGACCCTTACGCTTGCGCCGATAATTTTGTGCCTTCACTCGTAAGATCTCACGATTCTTAGCCCTGTATCTGGCGGCATATATTGCTTGTTTAGCCCTTGCTGCCTCCCTGTTCTGAGCCCGCGACCTGAATAATAAGATCATCACTAAATGAACCTGTCGTGGATACAGGCTATGTTCTACTCACCGAGCTTTACGCTCATTGTTCTGAAGCCGCCGTCGGTCTGCGGAAGTCACAATCAAGGGAGACCCGTCTCGGGTAGTCCCTATTCGCATGGTCAATACAAGCGATGACAGTGTAATGCTACCTACCTCGTTGGGATGAGTTTGGTGACGTTGTTTCTCCTGTAACACAAGGGCTCACATTGCCGACTTCAACAGTGGGATGACTCGAGGACACAGGCGGAGGCCCATAAAAACACCGTGCTGAATGTGTAGAGTCATAACCAAGTGTTCCAGTGTGAACCAGCAATTAAAAACGTACTGTCAATTGGATCTAATCTTCTAGGCCTATCGGCCACTAAGAGAAAAGATGTCAGGACGACAAAGACCTGAGATGAAGCGTTTACTCACTGCTCGGTTCTTGGACTATTTTATCCTCCTGCAATTCAGATATTGCATGACTTGGACCGTTTGGGTCTGAGCTTGGATTGGGTGAATCGTCACACCATTCATACCTCCACCCGTCTGGATACCTAACCAAGACGCGGCCTTTATAAATCTTGTCCCATAGCGCACTAATCAATGATTGGTCGGAATCCGTAGAGGAGGCTATTGATGGTGTAGGGGAGGGGCTCCTGCGTAAATCTTCATTAAACAGCAGTGAGGAGTTCGAAGGCGATGGTTTTTTGAAATCCAAGGGCTGGGGAGATAGCGAAGAAGGGCTTGTTTCCAAGGGTCCTTGAGTCATCAGAAACAGTGGAGGCATGAGGTGATCAAGGCGTTTCAACAACTAGGAGGACGTAGAGTTGTTTAGATGATTCTGTCGCACATTCTTCCAAGGTGCGGACTCACCACGAATGAACGCAACGACCCATGAGCCTCTCCCTTGCACGATCTGCAGATAGACTTTGTGAACCTCCTAGTAGTAGTTGCGTAACCATTCACAGGTAAAAGTAGCACTGGAGAAGTATTATATCCCAAAGAACAACCGTCAAGTTACAATTGACACTTACCGTTATCCGAGACCAGATACTGCTTGTTGCGAGAGGTTTAACGGACGTGCAACATGAGTTTGCCTGAAGGAAAGCCAGAAGTAAATCTTATCGGCACAATTGGAGCCTAAGAGTGTGATGTGGTATATTTTAGAGCCAGTTAAGACTGGTCAAGGTAGTGAGAGAAGACGAAGCTGTGACTGTGCACAGCATGACCATGTTTATAACACGTTTTCACAGTTTCAAAGTCACAGTTCTAACATCGTTCAATGCATATTTTGAGGCGTCTGCCATCGAAATAAACACAGGTGTAATAACAAAACAGCCTTTCCTTGTGCCTCAGGTTGAAAGCTTTGCAATCCAGTGCGTGGTGAGTCCACTGTTACATGAACGATTCGTAGATTCATATGCGTTCAGACCATCCACATGATAGAGAGGGTGAAATACAGGCTAACAGAGAGCATCAAAACTTGCTAAAATGAATAAAAGCACTGTGCATGGTCATTGAATGCCGCAAAATACTGCAAATGTTGAGACGAGGAGTGCTAGCGCTTAACCATCCATACAGGCGCCTACTTATGAAAGACGCTGTGACACCGTCACACAACTCGTCAGTCCTAGACAGCTCTGATGAGCCCAGCTACTTCTGAAGACTCCCAATGCATCACAACTGCCTCCCGTGCCAAGCGCTCTAAATGGTGAGTCTCTTACCTGCTGCTCTGCAACGACATTTTCTCATGTGTATCGCTCACCTTAGCAACGAAGAACACACTCGAGAGAGGGCACGGGAAAGAATGAGGCGGTACCGTTCGAAGCTAAAGGAACTAGGGTAACAACCACCAACCTTTGTATTAGAATATCACTGACTATCTGGCTCTTTCTAGGCTAAAACAGATGAAAGATGCGTGTCCTCCTCGGTATCGCAAGCCTGCAAAACGGTGTGTACTGGCTCACTCATGCCATTCGTTTATTGACGACCTATTTTGTACCAGACCGCCACGTAAGAAGAAAGATTCATCCATGCCCTTAGCTCTCTCGACACCTTTGCCTCTTCTACCTCCTGTGCTACCTCCTGTGCTACCTCCTGTGCTACCTACTTCAACACCGCAGTATCATACATCTACGAACTTTACTCTACCCCCTCTGTCTCTTCTGCCACACCAATGCTGTTCTCACTGTCCGGCACGTAAAGACAGTCCACACCATGTATATGCATACGATACTAGTGTCTCCCTGGGATTTTCTCGTTCAATGAATACGGTATTATAGTGACTAAATTTGACTAATCTACAATGGGAACGGGAAGACCTGCTGCTACTAACATGGCACGAAGATCGGTCGCGGCCTTTTCTGCAGCTTCCTTGGCAGCTGTTGCCTCTGCTATCTTCGTTTCCGCCTCTGCCTCTACCTCTGCAATTTTGTCCGAGGCTCGGGCCAATTGTGCCACGAGCTGGGTAGTGTCGCACCGCCGAGCAGTCATCAATGATTGATAAAGTTCATGATTTGCGTTATGGAGATTGTCCAATAACTCCCCTCCCTCAGTGCGAAGACGTTTGGACGTATAGTGAATAAACGGTTGCGAGGCAGTGGGGTGCTGGGCACTGAAATGGATCCAGGAGCCTGTAATCTCAGCAAGGTCGTGCATCTGAAGAACTATTCAGAATCGGAATGTGGGAAAGGATATAATTATGTACCTGAGTTACTAGAGATCGGGTGCGGTCGTAGAACACTTTAGGAACGTTGACTCCAAGGTCCAGGCCATCAGTCTGCCCTTGTTTCAAGCGCTTAGCTCTGAGTTTCTCTTCTGTAGATTGCCGGGTGCGACGGATAGCTAGAATGGAGTGTTTAGAAGACTGAAGCACTGTCAGAGAAAAGAGACACCTCACGTACTTAAGACTCTGTTCCCTCTGTATGCGCCAACTACTTCGCCGTAACAAGGATCCGCTTTAGTTGGTCGCTTTCGCCGAGACTTACTCGGTGTCGATATGGGCGAGGAAAAAGTGCCGTGAGAGGATGGCGTAGAAGTCAGGCTCGGTGTAAACGAAGAACCTTCCATCAGACGGAGTGACGGAACCAAAGGAGTTGCCGGCGGTGTGGTGGTTTCCGTAGGTGAGGAATGACGCTGAAGATTGGAGGCTGCGTTGTCATGACTAGTTGGAGTAAGGAGTGCCAGAGACGGAGAAGAATCATGTGGAACTGGAGACGCTGCATTGTCGTTACAAGGGCCTCGTAAGACAGGATCTATTAGGCTGTCTGGAATGCCCACGGGGGTAGAGGCCGAAGTGATGTTGTTCAAGGATAAAGGCTAAAAAGTATCATGCTTAGTACTGTATAACGGAGAGATTCCAATGCTCACCAAACATCTATCATCCAGTGTGGTATCTGTAGGTACTTCCGATGTCGGCGCAGTGGTGACATTGTCAGAACTCCCTGGGTTGTCCTGTTAAGAGGTTAGCTTTAGGCACGTGTACGACTTTGATATGACGTGTACTTGAAATGAATTCCCAGTTTCACTTGTACGGAGTGGTGGTGCCATAGATGTCGTGTCTTCTTCGGTGTTTTGTCCACGCTGAGTATAAGTTAGTGATAGCTTCAACAACTGCATAGGATCAATGATACCTTTGGTTTGACAGGACGCCTATACGTCGTACAGTGCTTCATAGGATGAGGAGAAGAATCACTGCATTTCCGACACATGCGGTAAGGCTTTCCAGTGTCTGGATCAATGTTAGCGACGGAGGCTTTGGCCATGGTCTTGGGGCGAGGAGAGGAACCACGACAAGGTGTTACAGGGTGTTACGCGCCGAACTGGTTAATTGCTTAGTCATGTGTGAACCTCGAGGCTCGGAAACAGTTGTAGGTAGTCGCTCTGCAAGTAATGACATCCTCCAAGAGGCCATGGGCATTGGAGCCTTGTCCAGAAGAGGCCCCAAAGCGACTGATATTTCCCGGACATAGTAAAGAATCTGTGAAGAGTCCAACCAAAAGGCATGCACCAAATCGAAGGCCGAAACGGAATAATCCAACACGGCTCAACAACCTTCAACCAGTGGACCCGCTTAACCTAGCCTTTGTACAACCTCAGCCACCTATCAGACAAGGTCAACCTGCATGCCATCCGCTTCAAGAGCACACATCCCTTCTGGAGACTGAGATCGACGATGCCGAGAGGGGGAATGAAGAGGAGATGTACAACAACTTCGTGCAACTGATTGACGAGCAGTACATAACCTTTGTCCAGGTGACGACATTTCTGTGTGTTGTTCAGGGATTCGATCCTGAACATAGAAGCGGTACAGTGAGTTAAAAGTAAAGTAACAGTTATACAAACTCACCGGTTGTAGGGGTCATTTTACCACCTGGAGGCGAGAAAAAGTGGTGAGACTGCCGTCCGACTTAGTTGTCTATGCCCGGATGGAAAAAAAGGGGATTGTGTCCATAAGAAGTTTTATGAAGACTTCAGGGATTCGCGGTTCCGCACGAATGAAGAAGCTATGAAAGCAGGTGAGGTTCCAATCCTAGGTATCACGTCTAGATGACTAACATGTGCCAAAGAAGGCGAAGTGGTCCTTTTTCTCCGCCAGATGATTGGGACAGAAGACGAAACATGGATCAACAGATTTTCCGTGGCTTATGATAGCCATTCCGACGTGATTCGTAGTCGTATGATAGTCACATATGAGGGAAGAGACTCAGGCGGAGGAAAATGGGCTTGTGTGAAGTGTGCGGGGCCCCAGTGTGCACACATGCGCCAATCCAAACGTTTGCTAGATATGATAGTGGGCAATGTTGAGGACTCGACGGATTGTGAGGGTAGAGAGCGAAGTGATTTCGGGGATTCAGCTGAAATGTATATGGGTATGTGCTACAGACAGTAGCAAGTGTTCAAGAACTGATCGTATCTGTAGTGGACTCAGCCAATGTCGGGTCTCTAGATGAACGCGCAATATCTTACCTGCCGATCTTGCCACCAGCGTGGGCCAGTTTGCCAGAGGACCCCAAATTATATCCCCGCCCTTCTCCGATTGACTTGCCACCTCTCGTGATACCGCTTGAAAGTACTTCAAGAAGTGCATGCGGGAAACACTTCTACAATCCGCTTCTGAGCGTGACGCAGAAAGAGTGCACGATCTATACCTTGACAGGTCAAAGAAGGCATACAATCTGCGTACAGAATTGCCCCACCTGTCCATCAGTCCAGAGGTGCTTCATTGGGCCTGACGCACGAACGTTTGGTGTCTTCAATCTCAACAACTCTGTGCTATTCACGCATGAGCTACTGGATGACTACACCAATCGTTATACTGGCAGTGAAACACCATTTGCTGCGTTTGTAGTGTCTATGGCAAGAATATACGCGGGTCGCGCAGATAAGTTCGTTGGAGAGGACCTTTTTCGAGCGGCGTGGTTTGCCTTCGCATCACTGCAGGATATGGGAGGTGATATGTCATGCCCACGTTGTGGAGAGGCTCCAGACACTGTGATATTTGATGGAGTGACGACAGGATTCGCCAAACGACACTTGCGGGAAACGATGTCTCCTCCCACAGTGATTCCGCCGGATCCCTTGGTACGCCAGCGAACTCGTCACCCCGGACTGCAATGGATACCAGGCAGTAACTCAAAGGGACCATGCACAAGGGATAGGTTCGCGAACTGGATAAAGAAGTGGGGAGATAAGGGTGTGTTACCTCACTCCGAGGAGAAGCAAAGAAGAGGTGAATTACATTCCTTGGAGCAGGAGCTACGAGCAGTAGGAGCACAGGCTGTGGCTAGAGCTTTGGTCACGTTTAATGAAACCAAGATGGAGTTGCAGGATGCTAGAATGCGGCGTCGTTACCGAATGCTATTTGAGCAAGTATGTATTCCGACTCGGTGAAAGGACAGGCTAACGGACTATAAACAGTTAAGTGCGAGTGAGTCGACACTTCAGATGGTTAACGCACTTGGGTTAGAGTCTCTGAAGCGATTTGTGGAGGAACCTTCGGTGGCGAATGCTTCGCTACTCGTGGACATCCCAGCGCTAATGCAGGTAGTAGAGCAAGTGGTTCGAAAGAAACAGCACGTTGAGGTCATTGTAGACTTATGTCGGTGGATGGTTCAACGCGCCGAGGAGGTTTTGGGCATTTTAATGCAAGGTGACCATGTGAATCTAGAGGGTATTCGGAATAGCAAGGGATGTGGTGACAACTGGAAACAGGTTCGTCAACACATGATCTGCAAGAGACAAATCTCTAACTGACCTAGCTAGACAGGTTGCTACTACGGTCTTCCACAGATCCGAACACGTCCGTCATACCCTAGGATTCCTGGAGATAAGGATCCTGAGAAGGACGTGAAAAGAGGGGGTGAATGCTCTAAATATTATTTGACTTATGGTGAACGTCGGCTTACCGGTGGCCTTCTCTGCGCATGGTGTCAGCACAGTATTTGCTATGGATTCCATTGTATTCCAAAAGGCGAAGGTCGTAATGACGTCTTCTCTGCCTTGGTCACCCGCTGGCCAAAAGCTCCTAGGCGTGTGGTGTACGACTTTGCCTGCGCCCTAGGACCTTATTGCATGACCAGAGAACCCGAGTTCTTCGCAAAAACTCATTTCCTAATCGATAGATTCCACGCAAAGGGCCATACCAAATGTTCCTCGGCAGCGTTCTTGTCCACCCACGGAGAAGTCGACGGAGAGGTCGATAAGATAAACTGCAGTGCAGGAGAATGCGGGAATAGCGGGATCGGGCGTATTCGAAAACCTGTGAGTTACATGAGACAGAATAGGGCGATTATCTTCATCAAGCATTATGTGTCGGTGTGGAATCGGATGCGGATTCGAAAAATGAGAGGCCTGTAGCTTGACCTATAGCAGTAGTGCAGGGAACTGTAATAGAAATATAGGTGTTATTAGTGATTGAACCAAAGGCATTTAAACAGAAGCCGTCAAGAAGCCGCAGTTCGTAGGAACCGTTCTCCCCATGGCAGAGAAATCTAGGTTCGGCAGCTACAAGAAGGGGTAAATAACACAGATCATTTTCAAAGGACTCTATGACGCACCGCATTAGATACCCAGTGAGCTTTCTAGTCATGAGCGTGCAGTCCTAGTAACTGCGTTGGCAGTTCTAGGAAACTGCTGTCAGAAGAGCGAGTCACAAATGTGACCATGTCTAGTCACATTTCTGTTGACGTGTCGCCTATTTCTATATTTGGTTATCATCCCACACCCGTTGAACACATCAAAAAGGGCACTCTAAGCACGTCTCTCAAGTTACTCTCAATCTACGTACATGTTCTTACGGTCACAGTAAATATCTTCAGCATCCTTCTCCGTGAATGTAGGTATAATATCGTCACTGGTCAAGTCCTTCATATAATCGGTCCCGATTGACTGGACTAATCCGGACCTTGGTTTGACAGTTAGTGAACAGGCGGTGAAGGTTGGGCTATTGAATTACCGGTCACAGAAACCTGGGTTGGAACCTTTGAGCACTACAAACCAGGCCATTTGATAATTGGCGTCTACAAGGTAGTGCGTAAGATTTGATGCGACACAACCATTGAGGGCTAGTTGAGCGTCGTGTTCAGTCAGGAATGGTAGGGCAGAACTGCTGCCCTTGGCCTTGGCCGCTTTATTTGCCTTTGACCTGCACATTCCGAGCCGTTAGATACAGTAAAAGTACCTATTTAGGAACAAACTCACTTATCAGTGTAAATAGTGCCTCCGCTACTTGTTAGGACTAGGTACGCCCCGAGTGCTCTGCCCTTCTCCTTTGGCCTCGCAGATGCCACTGTAGGTTGCCGCTTACGAGGCTCTGTGCTGGGCAGGTTTGCAGCTTTGGTGTTCCTCGTCTTTAAGCATGGTTGGGGCTCAGACGACGAGGCACGTGAGATGCTAGATGCAGGCGGAGCATCGCAGTACGCAAAAGGATGTAAAGGACCGGTCCGGGAGAATGTTTGAAAAAGCGAGCGCTCGAACAAAATTGACGAGCCTCCTGCCTGAGTGTCGCCGAGGCGTTCCTCAGTCTGAATGGCCTTGTCACATGGGCATGAACCCGGAGCAGGTGTTTCGGCATTGTCCAAAACCATGTCTGTATGACCTCCGTTGGGTGTAAGGTTAACGTCTCGTACAAGTTGTTCATATGAGACGTCGGTATACGTAGTTTCAGGAGTTGACGTTCGTGACAAGGCCGTTGCATAAGATTCACGTCGGTCGGGATCTGATTCGCGTGCCTCGAGTTGGCCAGGTTGTGTTGAAAAGTAATCCAGTAGTGAACCTATGGTGAAGATTAAACAAGACTTTATCTCTAGGCCAAAAACGAACCAAGTGCAGCCTCTGCATTTCTGGCCGATGCATCCACAAGCTCCATGTGTTGTTCAAGCCTCTGTTGATGTGCTCTCACTCGACCATTATGCCAATGAACCTCTGTAGTGCTTTAGATTAGAAGATGAAGCAATAGATTGTTCACGAGCGACTCACTGTCTAGATTTTCCCGGATGACAGACACCAGCTGCTCAACGTGCGGATCTGCAATATGCAAGGGAGTACCAGAGACGTCTAAATGCCTTAAGAGTGAGCACTTGTGTGCGACAGAGGTAGTACCTCATACCGTTAAGCAATGGCTGTGTGAGGTTGTCATCCATGGGTGTCGTTGGGAACTAGAGGACGTTGTCACCTCTTGTCACTGCGTCACTGAAGTCGTGACAGGTCGGAGTTGAAAAAGGTTGCAGTTCCTGAGAACCGTCCAGGGGGAGGTCATTTATAGATGCATTTCTTAAGGTATTGTGACGAAAGGTTGAGAAATGGCAATTCGAGGGGGTCGGGCAGTCAAATAGTGAGATTCGGTCCAAGGCAGCGGCTCCTCAAATTTGGTGAAGGGAGGCAGTTCCATAGATCCATGAACAGCGTCTCCTTAAAGTGACAGTTCCTCAGAACCAAGACTGAAGTTGCGAGGCTGGAACAGTTCCTAAAAACCGTGTTTGCGTAAATGGCTGACGATGTCTTCCTCGAGGTTTTGGATGATCTCGGCATGGGTGAAGGCTGTAGGAAGGGGTTGGGTGATGAAGGAGACGACAGTTCGTCAGAACCGTCAACAAAGTTCCAAGGTATGCACAGTTCCTAGGAACCATACTCGAGTAGGTGGTCACTGATATCTTCCGCGAGGGTTTGAAGGATCCTGGCGCAGGTGAAGGCTGTAGGAAGGGGCTGATTAACAAATAGGCAGCAGTTTTCCAGAACCGTCAACGACCTCTGCCGGTGTTGACAGTTCCTTAGAACCACCAGCGAAATTCTGAGGTAGTTACGGTTCTCGGGAACTGTATTGGGGTAGGCTGTTTCCCATGCTTTCTGCGAGACTTGGAGTGATCTGGGCATGGGCGAAGGTCGTAGGATGGGGTTGAGTGATAAGGTAGTTGACAGTTCGTCAGAACCGCCAGCGACCTCTGCCGGTGTTGACAGTTCGTCAGAACCACCAGCGAAATTCTGAGGTAGTTACAGTTCTCGGGAACTGTACTGGGGTAAGGTAGGTTACTGTTTTTCTCGAGGTTTGGGATGATCCAGGGATGGGTGAAGGTCGTAGAAAGGAATTGAGGGATAAGGTAGTTGACAGTTCGTCAGAACCGCCAGCGACCTCTGCCGGTGTTGACAGTTCCTTAGAACCACCAGCGAACTTCTGAGGTAGTTACGGTTCTCGGGAACTGTATTGGGGTAGGCTGTTTCCCATGCTTTCTGCGAGACTTGGAATGATCTGGGCATGGGCGAAGGTCGTAGGATGGGGTTGAGTGATAAGGTAGTTGACAGTTCGTCAGAACCGCCAGCGACCTCTGCCGGTGTTGACAGTTCGTCAGAACCACCAGCGAAATTCTGAGGTAGTTACGGTTCTCGGGAACTGTACTGGGGTAAGGTAGGTTACTGTTTTTCTCGAGGTTTGGGATGATCCAGGGATGGGTGAAGGTCGTAGAAAGGAATTGAGTGATAAGGTAGTTGACAGTTCGTCAGAACCGCCAGCGACCTCTGCCGGTGTTGACAGTTCGTCAGAACCATCAACAAAGTCCTGAGGCAAGTACGGTTCCCAGGAACGGTATTGAGGTAAGGTAGGTCAATGTCTTTCTTGAGGTTTTGAATGATCCAGGCATGGGTGTTGGACATAGGAAGGTGTTGAGTGATGAACCAGTCAGAGGTTCCCTGGAACCGTCAACGACCACTCTCGGTATCGGCAGTTCCTTAGAACCGTCGGCCAAGGTCTGAGGCAGTCATGGTTCCTAGAAACCGTACATGAATGGGCGGTGTTTGACGACTTCTGTGAGGTTTGTGTAGTCTTCGGCATTGGTGAAGGGCATAGGAAGGGGTTGCATAATGAAGCTACCGACAGTTCCTAAGAACTGTCACTAAGAACCCTCAAAAACCTCCACCCAAACCAATATTCAGTTCCTCAGAACCATCAGCAACGTCCGAGTCAGCCGTGGTTCCCAGAAACCGCATCCGAATAGGTCACATATCGATGAATTCCTCTAGGTTTGATGTGATTCTGGTAGGGTAGGAAGTGGTTGGAAGGTTGTGCGTGTCGACTGGTCAATGGTTCTCAGGAACCGTTGTCGGGCTATCCAGTCGTCGACGGTTCCCGGGAACCGCCCTCAAGTACGAATGCTGATGACGATCCTGGCAGACCTGGGCTTCCCTAAGCTGTAAATGGGTGAGGAATGGTGCTGCAACGATCACCCTGCTTGAATACGCACCACTAACCAATGTCCAGTTCGCCAGAACCACTATGCCATGTTAATAATGGCAGTTCCCATGAACCGCGCGCTCTTGCCTTTTTTCAGTCATAGTTCCTCAAAACCTCCCACGACACATTAGTTTAGACGCCGATTTACATTTTTGGTCTATCAATTACATATTACATACATCAGGTGCCGGTGAATGTGGGCCGGCTCACATCTTTTTTCTGTCCAATTCCACATCTTTTCGTGGGTGTTACTGGGGTATTTCAATCAATTCGGATGGTCACGCGTCACAGGGCCAAAAATTTCCGAATATTTTCGGATGGTCACGCTGCCGCAAGGGGTCCATCCGAACTTCCTCGGAGTGTGACCGCCCAAAAAATTCCTAATTTGGCAGTTTCTGGGCGCCAATATCCGAAAAATTTTCGCGGTCACAGACCGTGAGGCCCTCATCCGAATATGTGAGGTTCGGATGGAGCGGTCACAGGTCACAGCCCATCCGAATTGATTGAAATACCCCAGTACCTCCCGCGGCTGCCCCCTCTTCATTGCACAAGCCCGGCAAATAAATCCAACGAGATAAGGATACCACCAAGGGTAGCTACTGGTAGCGTTCCAAGTCCAGTTTCCCCACACTGTAGACATATTATGACAGTGGTTGAATGGGATGAGGGTGGGTGCTGGAGATTGAGACTGGTAGTAGGAAACGAAGGAGAGGTCAAAGTTTATCTTGCAGATATATCCTACAGGAGCCATGTTTCGCGCCGAAAGACCAGCTTGAATCGGATGTAGATATGGACATTTGGAAGTAGCCTAGAATATGGTAGACGAGAATGGACAAAGGACGTGGTGGTCGAAGCGAAGAATCCGAATCAGCACTGCCACAGAATATTCTTCTTCGCTATCCACAACAATGCATCCTCGTGAAATATTTCCGAGTCCTCCTCGCTACGATCTCAACAGTGCGATTTAAGAAGACAACGGAGGGTTCATTCTCGTGTTATCGGCGACGACGAACTGGAAACTTTCAAAACTCTCGAACCTTTGAATCCGTCTTCTCAGCGCATCGCTACTCTCGTTCTACCCCCATATCTCCTCCCCACTGGCCAACACCTCATTGCAATGCCTGACTATGGCTATGACTTGAACGCAGTCAATGGCCGCAGTCTTTCGGGTACCAGGCTCCACATCATTACCCGGCAACTTATCGAAGCTATTCAATTCCTACATTCTCATAATCTATGTCATCTCGATATAAAGCCACACAATCTTGCTATGGACCATCGTACTTCAGATCTAACGGTGATTGATCTGGGTTGGGTAATGTATGGGAAGCCGCCGTGCGTGCTTGAAGGCTCTGCTGGGACTTACGAGTGTGTAGCGCCAGAGGTGAGGAAATGGTTTGATTGGGAAGAAACCGAGGAAGGAGATCCACCACCATTGTATGACCCATGGAAAGCAGACGCTTGGGCTATAGGCTATACGGTTCGTATGCTCATGGATAAAGAAGAGGTGGTTGTTGATGGTTGGCGCGAGCTCGATGAGTTTAGTTGGTGGATGATGGAGGATAGGCCGTCGATGATCAAGGCGTTGGAGAGGTTTGATGCGGTTTTCAAGTCGGTGTTGGACATCTCAAGGCAAAATCAAGAGCAAGACGGATCGTTGGATTCGGAGAGTTCTAGCACAAGTTAATTCATTCCGTTCGTTCAGGGTCATGTATATCCCTTGTTTGCATGTCCTTTTCCCTGAATGAATGAAAGCATTGGTTATACGTAACATGGTCTGACGCGTTTCAATCAAACCCTTCTCGGACTTCTCGATTTACCACTAAGCCTTATCCGCCTCTGTGCGCGGTGTTTTGTTCAAGTATTCGTGTCGACTTTTGGCTCCCAGAGGCCTGACTGCTAGTTTAGATCCATTCGGATTAATTTGGGCATTCGTAGATGAGCTCCGCGGCACAACTCCCGCATCGTACTACACGCCAATTTACAAAGTACAAAATACATCACTGGAAGACGTCACAATCGTTACTACATTCGTTGTTTTTCGTATATGTCAGGAAACACGAGAAGAAATTTCGGTCTTGTACAGGTGATCCATTCGAGTTATATCTAACACTGAAATGTCAGCACTGTCAAAAATCCGAAGAATCTGAACGCACCGGATATCGAAATCGCTGACCCTATTCCAGCCATTCAGCATTCATGCACTTTTGCGGATTATGAGAGAGTACGAACACAGCGTGAAATGATTGGAGAATCATTTGCCCACAAGCTTGGAATTAACAACACGGATAGTCCAGAAATCATGGCAATATTGCAGGTAGCCGTATGGCATGTAAAAGTAGCCACCCTGACCCCAATTCGCACTCCAGGAATTGCGGACAATGAACACCTTCTCTTCCTGAATGTAACCAACTGCCAGAAGAGAGTGACGATGTTCACCGTTCTTTTTATCCTGGGGTGTCGGCATTCCTAGCAGGTGTATGAATAACCGGTAGCAAGAAGACAAGAATATGAATTTTGGACGTACTTAGACCTTTGCCATCCTTACCAACACCGGATTGAAGTAATTTGTAAGTCTTCATTCCAAAGACAAAAGGATAGCCTTGATGGAGGCAATTAATGAGCCGCTTCTGGAGATCATTCCCCGCCGGGAAGGTATAGTAGCTAGTTGCTGTGTGTTGATGTGAATGTTGCTCGACAGTCTTGGGAGGTTGTTTCGCGGCCTTTGCGCCCTGGACGAAGAAATGAGTCTTCTTGTTGAATTTTCCGACCTCGTAGGACCAGTCACTCTCCGAACACACGCCGCCGTGAGCCTTAAAGTCGAGAGACTTGATAGCGTCTCTCAGACTGGTACCAACATTCTTCTTAACAGCATCACGGTCGGTCGACATTGCACGAGCTTTGTACCAGATAAAAAGCCTGGAGGGTGAAAAGTGGGGCAGATGTTGCTTCCGGACTTCGAACTCAAATGCCGCAGCGACAGCTTGGGCAGTACAGCTCCCCATCTGCCCCTGAACATATACCGGCGGGCAGAGATCGCGAAGGTCAACATGGGGACCGTGAGGCTGTTTGGAGTCGTATTTATAAACAAGATCGCGAGAATCCGGTTCGGAGGGGAGGGGAGCTCTGCTGTCGTCGTAAGCACCTGGACTATCATCGCCATCCTGGTCCTCATTGCCAGAGGTTTCACCATCATCCTACGTGTGTGTCAGTTACTCAGAACTCTGGGGCTTGTTAAAATTAACATGCTCACCGCATCAGAGTCATCCCCGTCGTTGGGAGGTTTGTTTGATTCGCCACCATCTCCCAAGCCTTCACTGCGACAATTGTGAGAAACGGTTGCAAGAAAACATACAAAAAATTTCTCACTCGATCTTTCGAAGAAATTCGGCGCTCTGGTGTCCCACGGCGGGGACAAGCTCCTCATTGGCGTTCCGGTGAGCAACGTCAATGATCTTTGCTCCAAGCTTGGAGTTGTCCTCAGTAGCATCGGCAAGAACGTTGAAGGACTCGGACATGACTGTGGCAAAAGTTGTTGAAGGATTAAGTCCTGGATGGCTTGGTTTGAGTGGAGGGTCTGGAGCAGCAATCACTGGAGAGGCTCTCACTTTATAGCCCCAGAGTTCCTGTTCTCCATGTCATGTATCATGTATCATGTATCATGTATCATGACACAACCAGTATTGTCTGCTTTGAGTAAGGAACACCTGCTCAGAACAGTGCAATTGCTCCAAAATCGCTCTCGTGGCAGCTTCTGTCGTCCATTAAAACACTGTGAAAGACAGCAGGATCTTGGCTCGCGAAGTACAGACAGTCAAGATGCTTCTAAGTGTCCGGAGTGCAGTGACCAGTGCCCGGCGCTTAGCTTCCACCAGGATGTTCCCGTTTAGTATGGAGCGCTTGTGTAGTCTCGAGAATCTGATGATACTACCTGACGATCGCAAGCGATGTGGTAGTGTGTTAAAAAGCCTTGTCAGTTAGATCGTGTAATACACCAGCAGCAAGAGTCTTCACCTGTAAAAGTTGCCTGTCTTCTCGGGCGCTCACTCCCTACGAATTCAGATGCCCATACTGTCAAAGACAGCATAATCGCACAGAATTTAGGGAAGTAAGTAATTCGGCACCATGGAGTTCGGATGTGGAGATACACGATTGTTTCCTGAGGGTAGGTCAAATCAAGATACGAAGAGCAAGTCACGGCACATACTCGTACTCAAACTGTCAACTGATCGTCTCAATATCCTCAATAAAGTAGAACATATAAATTATATTCCGGCTGAATGTGCAGCTCCGATACCAAACAAACGGTTATGTCGCGGTTTGGGGCGCTTTTTTGACGAGTAAGATGTGGAGGTTCTGTGAAGATAGATCCATGTCAGGTACTATGCAGGTTGAACGTTGATATGGCACCAACCCTTGAACGTAGGCCGTTGTGGATCTTTGGAGAATCCGAGAAGAATATACCCTTCCTTTACGCCTTGTGAGGGCTTCGCATTTCCAATAGTGAGTCACACTGACACGGTGGCAACAAACGGAATAGAAGAGAAGGTGACCAACATATGCAACTACTTCCACAAATAGCTCTGTTGTGTGACAAGCCATCTTGCGAAATGCTGATGATGCCGATACTCAGTTTCCTCCTGGGCTGAGACAAGTTGGAGATCATAGGTGGTCGAGAGAATCGTTGAGTACACACCTCGAGTTTGGGCCTGAGTGACGCAATGTTCCACATTCGATAAGAAGAGTTACAGGAGGAGAGGAGGAAGGGGTCACCTTCGGGATGCTCAGCGTTCAAGAACAAGTGATTCAAAAAATCCATGAGGGTCGATATTGAATAGGCAACCTGAAGTTCGACTGTATTCACTTTCCTGCCGGATTCATTAACCGAGCCCGTGGTGAATGTAGAAGATGGCGGCAGTTCCTAGAAGTGTGAAGGTCAATGACGAGGCCCTGAGGTTGAACACGACGACGACGGCTGCCGGCAAATGTATAGTTTGATTAAACGATTCGGAGGCTTCAGCTGTATCGAACGCACGGAACAATACATCTGATTCAATAGATGTATTGGTTGAGTTCAGATCGATAAGGTCCGATACGCAGCAAGTGCGCACAGTACGTATAGTAGAAGGAAATTTTTGTGCGCAAGAGTTCAGTGCGAGGGGTGACGTATCTTGTAATTTCTGGACAGTTTTACTGGAATTCTGACAACTCAGCGACTGTTTATTGAGAATAAGTCAGCTGTATGGTCTCGGAGTTGCTCTAGAGTCGCTGGCCCGGAAAGACATACCATGGTTGTGCACCCGCTAAATTTCTGCATATCTCGAACTTCATCCATCATGCTTCTCCCCACAGATTCTGTACTTTTCTCCATTGCAACAGGTTTCTGAGAGCAAATGATTTCGATTCTGAAGGTCTTAGTTAACATGCAGGGGTTGAACGTTGAACTCGGTTCGATGTTAATAATGTCCTCATTGTTTTCATAGGAGAACTATAGCTTTTATTCATTAAGCTGGTAGTTGTCGTCAAAGAATAGAGACATACTTACCCTTGTATCGGCGAGATGGCGTACATGTATTTATATTGAGTCTTGCACACGAGAACCAAGATGCGCAGTAGCACCAAGAAGAATGATTCTCGCAGATTAGAATGGAACCGTGACCTTATACGCAGGCAAAGTGTGTAAGGTAACTTGAGCCGCAGCCGATCGAATGGCCGCGGTGTTTGGAGTCGGAAGGTGCGGCCAAGCTTGAGGTGTTTTCAATTCGAACTTTGACAATATACGGTCGTTCGTTGAGGTCCTGTTCCCATGATATACATGCAACCTGGTTGATTGTGTAGAGCTACGAGTGACGATCCGTGTCCACGAGTAGTATCGTAAAGCCTGAGCCTCAACTACATGTCCTATACGCCTGGTAGTACATCACATGTGAAGGGGGATAGGTTGTTTGAGGCCTTGATATTGAGTCTGAAGGCATTTGGTGAACTATTTTCGTTGATATTTGTGCAAAAGTAAGAAAAGTGGTGAGGCAACGAATGGAGTATACACACCTCTTCATCATCTACGTGCACAAGCCCGGCAAAAAAACCAACGGGATAAGGATTCCACCAAGGGTAGCTATTGTACCTGTAGAAGCGGCGTACCACGTCCAGCTTCCCCAGTCTGTAGGGATGTCATGACAGTGGCTGAATGGGATGAAGTCCAAGAGTTTGGAAACGAAGGAGAGGTCTTGCAGGTATACATCCTATAGGAGCCATGTCTCGCGCCGAAACACCAGCGCGAATCGGATGTAGACATGGACATTTTGAGGCAGCCCAGAATACGGTATACCAGTTTGTATACGAGAATGGAGGAAGGACGTGGTGGTCGAAGTGAAGAATCCCGGCCGGTCCGAGTCAGCACCAGGTCAGCACTGCCACAGAACTTTTGAACTTCGCTATCCACAACAATGCATCCTCGTGAAATATTTCCTCCTCGCTACGATCTCAACAGTGCGATTTAAGAAGACAACGGAGGGTTCATTTTCATGTTACGCTTTTCATCATTGTTCTCCTGCTTCCTTAGGCTCGTACAGCTCTCAAAACGTGAAAGCAAGGTACACTTCCTCTGCTCAGTCGTGCTCGGAGTATCTTATCAATCACCAGGTACTACACCTAGCTCACATGAGGAAAGGAATGTCAATCCGCTTGAACCGCCACCACACCTTTCGCAAAACATTTGCTTCCAAGGTGATGACAGCTTTTTGCAAAGAACAAACCAGTACCACAATGCACTTCTTCCCTGTCCCGTTGACGATTTAGGCCATGGTGCCAGCAGTGAAGAGACTGAGAACCTCAGGGTAGATTCGTGGCGAAACGACCGCGGGAGTCAGAATTTGGGTGTCCTCAGCCTACTGTGATATCATCTATCACGGCTACCATCACTCACCGATTTTCCTTCAGCATCGGGATTTGCTTCAGATCACCTACCCAGCAATCATTGACAGACAGGTGGAGATTGGCTTTCCCAGGTTTTCTCCAAGAACCCTACACGGGTCATTGAGCGGTAGATCCTTACCTATTCGTGCGTACTTTCCCGCTCCTTTCCCTGAGAACTTGTGTTGAAGCTGTCATTTTAGCTGCTAGATTAGCCTAAGCCGAGTATTTCTTTCTTTACATCATGCAACAAGGGCACCTCATGGGATTGAAGCTGCGCCTGCCAAGAAAGTTGGGCTGCAATCGAGCTCCACACTTTTGTTGAGCGCGACAGTGTCTCACTTCGTTGATACTAGGGCACGTACGAGCGTTGATATTGGACGAGTAAACCGTAGATGAGCTAGCCACGGTTCACTATCGCAGGTGCGTGAACTTGGAGTGACAATCGCAACCTTTGCACTGACACTCCTTCGCAGACTTTTTGGGTTTTCTGAACACGCTCTAATGTCTGATCAACGCCTTAGCTGTACAATACCGCCACTGATGCTCCAAAAAGTCATTTACCCTCGTGGAGCATACTCAGTTCCAGTTCATGCCGGAAATCCCATCACCCCCACTTCACATCAAGCCAGAGTCCCTTTCCTCTCAATCCCATCGAAGCGGTGCAGGCAGCAGCATATGAGTAAACCGATACTCCCTACGAAGCTGCGGATATGGGTTACATAGCCTTCGCTCAATAGCTTTTCTCCTTCCCCAACGCAAAACCACACTTCTCATTCCTCGGACTCGGAAGCCACCTCCTCCGTACGCGCGCAAATGATATATATCTAACTAGTGACGTACAACGTACGCAATGGTCTCAGGTTCCTACCTTGTCGCACCTGCAACGTGTACAGTATAAAAGAAACCAGTGGAATCGCCCAACAACAACCTATATTCCTCTTTTACTCTGCCTTTTTTACACGACTATGACTTCCAAAAGTAGATCCCTGCGCCTCGTCTCGGCTCTACTCCTCAGCCTCAGGCTAGCCCATTGTGCAGAAACAGAAACAGACACTGACACTTGGTCCGAGTCGTCTTGGGCTTCGGTAAGCCTCATCGCTCTATCGCATCACCACCACTCACCTGCACCACTCACCACTCATCACCTCCCAGATCGAACCCACCAAAGACCTCGCATGGCAGCCCTGTTACGACACAACCACCTTCGAATGCGGTCGCCTCCAAGTCCCCCTCAACTACTCCGACCCTTCAGGACAATCCGCCGCCATCGCACTCATCCGTATCAAAGCCAACGTATCCACCTCCAGCCCAGAATATCGCGGTCCAGTCATCTACAACCCCGGTGGACCAGGCGGGAGTGGTATAAACGATTTACGTGTGTATGGTAAAAGGCTGGCGAAAACGGTTGGACCGGAATTTGATATTGTTAGTTTTGATCCTAGAGGTGCGTTGGATTTTGGATAGGATTGACCTGATTGCTGATTTTTGAGCGTGTAGGTGTAGCGCGTTCGACTCCCAAAGTATCTTACTTTGAAACACCCGAGGAACGTGCGCTATGGGGAGCTTCTATTAATCTAGGGCAGAACGATTCGGCGCAGTATGTTTCGAATCTATGGGCTCGTAGCAAGATCGAGGGAACTCTCGCTGGGGAACGTCTTGCGGACGTTCTTCCTCATATTCAGACTGACCATACTGCACGAGATATGCTTCGTATAAACGAAGCTCATGGGAGAGAAAAAATTCAGTATTGGGGTATCTCGTGAGTAGTACAGATTTATCATACTTCATACTTATGCGAATTTTGACTCGCTGCTTTTTCAAGATACGGTTCAGTCCTCGGTGCAACTTTTGCTGCCATGTTCCCAGTACGTTTGTTACCCATATATAGCTCGTTTTGGTTCATCGAATCCTTCTCTCCAGGACAAAGTAGAACGCCTAGTCATCGACGGCGTAATCGACGTTGCGGGTGACTACTACACCAGTACGTCGAAAAAACACCTCATCTGCATCATCCAAATTGTTGATAACCTAATCTACACAGCAAACTGGAGAGACAACTTCCTCGACTCCGATAAAGCCCTCCAATGGTTCTTCAAAGACTGTCACGCCGCCGGACCCTCTCTCTGTGGCTTTTACGCCGAATCACCCGAAGCTATCGAAGCCAGACTAAACGGATTGTACACCTCTGTCCTCAAAGCACCCGTCACAGTGCATACTGCCCAATCGTACGGACTCATCGACTACACACTCCTCCGTTCCTTCATCTTCAACCCAGGGTTATACTTCCCCTTTGCAACGTGGTCTGTTATAGCCACTGGGTTGGCTGACCTCGAAGCAGGGAATGGGACGACACTGTGGTCGTTGTCTGGGCAAACGACTTTCCAGTGCACCTCTTGTGACCCTGAGGAGTTTGATTATGAACAAGTACCGGATGCGCAGACTGCTATAAGGTGTAATGATGGTGATGTTGTTCCGTCTAGTCTCGAAGAAGCTAGGAAACATTATGAGGAGAGTGAGAAGGTGTCGGGGTGGGTGGATTTGGCTGCTGGGGCGAGGATTTCTTGCAGGTGGGCTCTCACGCGTATTTCTGTTGTACTACTACACATACTGAAATTGAAGCATAGTCACTGGCCAGAGATCCCCAAGACGTTCTTCAGAGGTTTTTCGTGTTTTCCTATGACCTGAATGGAGCTAACAGGTGGACGTTAACATCAGGACCGATTTCAGGAAACACGAGTCATCCTATTTTGCTTATCGGTAACAGCGCCGGTATGTCATAACTTTTCTTTTAAATCCGACTTGCTTCATCCAATCCGATGTCTACAGATCCCGTAACACCCCTTCATGCGTAAGTGTTACTGTTACTCAAGAACCGAATACGCCAGTTACCCATCAAATTATTCTCTTCTTATAGGGCCCACGTCGTCTCGCAAGGCTTCCCCGGATCCGTTGTACTCACCCAAGATTATGCCGGGGTTAGTTTTACCTTTTACCTTTTACTTCCTCACTCAGCTTTCCTTGCCATAGCACGCAGCCATCTCCGCCCCATCTTTCTGTACCGAAAACGCTCTCCGTGCTTATTTCCTCAACGGGACTCTCCCTGAGCCTGGTACTGTCTGTCCAGTTGAGGGAACTGCGTTCACGAACCCAAAGCCGTTGTCAGAGGCGGCTGGAGATGCCTAGGTTTAGGTTTAATTGGATATGCATATGCACGGGGGCGATTCAAGAGTCGGATCTTCACCAGCTTTCAAGAAAGGACGCCTTTTATTTATTTATTTATTCTCCATATTCCCTGCGCGTGACGCACTATTTAAATTTTAAGTATGATGAAACCTTTCTCGACCTCGTGATATAAGCGTAGATCCACGCGTTTCTTGACTCGGAGCTGAACGTTGAACGGCGGCATCATTGTTTCTTGTGCGGTAAAGTGCGTTCAAGGCAAAGAATAAAACTGTGAAGTATGACTCGGACTATAGGCCAAGTCAACAAACAAGTTAAACATGACAACACTATAACTCTCACATGAATCCCGAGTTGGCTGAACAGAGCAACCAATTCCTCACCAGGAGACTACTCCGAGTCTTGTATCTCCAGTAAACCTATATCCGACACCCAGCCGTCATCCCTCAAAACCTGACTCTCCTTCATTCCATCCCCTGCACCAGTCTTTCCCTGGCAGCCGAATGGAAGGCGGTGAGATATTCAAGTTGTAGTATGGGGAGGTGGGTGGAAAGGTATGGTCCTTCCTGAAGTGCGCCCGGGCCATTTCTCGGGTTAACCTATGAGCTGGAGTCTCTAATGGGTGTAGGGAGATCCGAGACATCCGAACTTTCATGGGTCGTACTTGATGGAGTACAAGATCGGCAAGGACACAATGAGAGCTATGTGAATAACACAGCCTGAGGTTCACGCACTATCAACGTTTATTTGTAACCAAAGATTTGTGTTGTTCGGTAACCTTCGAGCGAGGGCCAAATTCCAATCGACATTGGGCGGAGAACTGGGACATGATGCATGAACGGACCCATCCATGAAAACCCTGTCTTCACCCCAAAGACGCTTAATCCCTCGTGGCGGATGTGTTCTCCGTCGCCTCAGGGTTTGACTGAGACCAACACCCTGAGAAACAACTCACATCACTCTGCTTTCTCTGGGACTGGTATTCGTAAAGTGTCCATTGGTGATAGTAGTAAATCCTGAGCTGTTGTGGAACTTGGCCATGGTATGGAAAGGAAAGGCGCGGAGCCTTTCAGCTTTGAGCAGGTCGACTGTCGACGGGAGTCTCTGTTGTGGGATAACGGAACGTCAGGGTGGTGTTAGTGCGAATTAGGCAAGATCATGATGCGATTTGAATTTGAGCGCGTAAATGGTAGGTGTAGTGATACTGGGGTATTTCGATTGATTCGGACGGCCTGTGACCTGTGACCTCGCCATCCGGATTTCGAGGTTCGGATGGGGCGCTGGCGGTCTGTGACCGCCGAAAAATTTCGGATTTGGCGCCCAGAAACTGCCAAATTTGGAGTGAAATTGGGCGCTTTTCAGAGGTCACATTCCGAGGCAATTCGGACAGGCCTTCCGCGGCCTGTGACCATCCGAAAATTTTCGGAAATTTTGACCCTTGTGACCTGTGACCATCCGAATCAATCGAAATACCCCAGTAGTTCACGCGTCTGACTCGGAGGCTCAGGAACGTTCCAACTTCTGCCTGCAGCCTAACCACCATCTTGAATTTTGATTCTTCCGACGCGATTCTCTACTAGTTTTCCTGATATCGCCTCTGGGATGAACCACGAAAAGAGGCCTTTGGTTGTGTCTTGGCTTTAGCTTTGGGGTTGTTGCGTTCAAGCGAGAAAAGTGCGCTTGAGCACTGCCACCGGCTCTCTTCGATCTCAGCTCTGACGCGTACAACTGTCAGTGACATTGCTCCACTACGGCTTCCGAATCCTAGACTGGCAGCACCTTCGAATTCGCCTTCGTGATGCCGTTCTCGGAGCAAGGATGGGGCATATAGGTCGAGACTGAGGAACGAGGAACCTGGAAGGCCGTCGGGACTCGGGAGCGCGTTCGGAAGGAGCGAGGCTCGAGCTCACATTCAGGGCAGACGCAGAGAACGAGAAAGGAGACGAATGTTCAATCAATTGTCGCGATCAACGGTGTCGGGCTTCTTCCATCGTTCCAACCCATCAAGAATCAAGCTCAAGTTTTGAGGTGGGCCCTTTTTCTTGTCGGTTTTAGCACCTGATATGGCCAAATGATGGCACCATCAAAGGCCTTATCCGGATCGGGTAATGGCGTCTACGGTTGCCGAGCAGGCTCAGGTTCACTTTGCATTTCTCGGTTCACCTTTCACTTAATCCGCATTACTACTCGGCAGCCTGTTACACCCCACTAACCTCCCCTGCCCTTGTATCCGTTGCTCTATGACATTTGCACTGTACATCATCACGTTGTATGTTATATTATGCCCTTCACCTCCAAGCAGACAATAAGTACTAGTAGACGTAGAGGCTTTCTCAGACCAATCCGAGGTGAAAGCTAAGGTTACGTACGGTCACTTACGGTATCTCGGAACTAGTCGCTGCCAGCGACCAGCGACCGCTCCCGAAACCGCCTCATCATAGCCCATCATATTGCAACCTGACTATTTTATCTGTTGTTTCCCTTCCAAAACCATCCGATCTTCTGGCTCATATTTGTGAGCCCGTAACCTCAACTTCATGGGTCACTACTGGGTATGTCGTTTGTGACTCGGATGTGATCTGTGCACGTTCCTCATGCAATACCAAATAGCGCGACTCAGTGGCGTTCAAGGGACCGAGCTACAGAGAAGACTTCGGACACTAATTTAACGGAGCATGTGCCATCTACCACCTCTCTCAGCAGACAACCATGGGCGCAGATATTGCAAAAGTAGCAGGGCGAAGTCGGTATGTGCATCTAATCCTGAACTCCGAATTCACACCTAAGCCTGCTTTCATTGTCTTAGATGCATTTCCGAAAGCGATATCATTATAATCAGCAACTTGGACAAACGGCAGGCTAGACTTGACCGCTACACCTTTAAGCTTCAACTCCCTTCCCATTTTGCTCCACGTCATGGCCTCGTTTATACGGAGTCTATTGTTCGTGTACAAGATGTATATACAGGCAAAGTCATACTATGTAGGAATGTCAAGGGAGCGGAAGGGTTGGGGATGTTCATTGATAGTATGAGATGTAGTGGTGAGTTATGCAACCTTTGGGGCAGGCATGAAACTAACTCTTTTCATCAGAGCTGCATCCTTGCACACTTTTCAGTGACCATGGGATTAGGGAGATGGAAGAGAACATGTAGTCGATATCTGCTTTACGGCCTGTTTTTTTTATCACGTCAACGAGGCGACGGAATTTCGCTTTGACGTGTGCGGCCTATTCATGAATGAAATCGGGTACTATTCACAATAACGTCAGCTCGATCTGGAATTGAGAATTGAATACAAATTGAACACTAGAAGCCAATGAAAAAGATTCAAAAGTCAACTGGCCCATTTTCACGGTTGGATTCCTTCTTCCATCCACCATGGGTCAGTGTGACGGATGCTCGTTAACTTTTGCTGGTCTAGATGCTGAACTTTGCAGCCGGTGCACCAAACTGGGTAAACCTGGTCTTTCTGAAGTCGAAAAGAAGGATATATTGGTACGCAACCTGATTTTCGCATGTAGATGTATAGCTAATTGTCGGACAGGGTTGTCCCGCTTGTCAGAACTGTAGTGCTCTTTACCGGTTTTTACAGGGTGATGTCTGTGGCCCATGTGTGAATCGTGGATTAGGCAACACTCAAAAGGCCCGAGACACAGGTGAGTATTATCTATTTTGACTTGCTGACAGGGATCCTAAGGATAACGTTCGATTCAGGTTACATCTCAACCAGTCTTACCAAGCGCTCTGAAGCACTTGATCAGGAGGCCACCGAGCATCGACTTTACGACAAATCCAAAAACGAAGCGAAAGACACCTCCGCCCTTGGGATTGCGGCCAAGAAGTCGTTCCTGCGCAAGGCAAAAAAAGAAGATGTCATCAATCTGGAGGCGACGTTATACTTTGTGAGGCTAGGACACCTGAGCAGGGGAACAAAGAAGCCCGTGAGAGTTCAAGTACGTCCCTAACCACTTTACGGCTCTTGATAGAGTGTTGATGGTGCCCTAGGCTACGACGAGTACCGTGGGCGATAAGATTCACCGAGGATCCAAGGTGTTACCTGTTCTCACAAACCTTTTCGATCGTGTGAAGAGTAATTTTGAAAACTCCATGTTTGCCACCGGACTTCAACCTAATGAGAGGGTCAATTTCGGAAAGTGAGCTTTTCATCTATCATTCTGCGTCTAGCCATGGTGTGACGTTCTTCATGGACAGTGGTAGCCGTGTATGGGAAACCGTCGTAGGGTCGAAATTCTACGCTATCAATCTCTCCGAATATGAAGATAAGACATGGGAAGATCTGTTCCAAGACGTAGCGGCACGGAGCGAGATCCCTGGCGGAGGCAAGGACAGAAGGATCCCCCTTGCTGTATCAGTGCCTATTGAAGATGTACGTCTACTTCAACTTTCTATTCTCACAAAGTGTTCTTAGCATAACCGTCTAGCTGTCAGAATTGTGTGACGACGACTTCACGTCTCAACCGCAGTCCATGTATAACAGTCCGGCTCCCCGCTCTGTACCTAAATCAGGGAAGAAGGCAAAGACAGGTACCAAACGAAAACAGTCAAGTGCAGGTCAGAGCAACACAATAATGACATGTAACTTCATGAAAAGCTAACGCAAAACCTTTCAGGTCTATCACCCCCGCGCATCTCGGCACCAGTACGTCGTTCAATGGCTTTAGCGAGCAGTTACACGAGCGCATGGCAAAGACGTTCATCAACGGACCATAGTAACGTCATCAACTCTATCCTTGAATTCGAGACATTCGAATTTAAGCAGTACCTCTGCCAGGTAGAGGATACTGGTAACACCACAATAGAGCTCAGTGCTCAGATTAAAAGCATCGAAGTCGGAAAGGGGTGGGAGAAGCATTTTCGTGCCCAAAAACGTTCGGGCGCATTTCTTGGGAAGGGGATGTGGAAAATTGCAATCAAGGTGCATAGTAGCTCTAAGTTGACCCTGAAGACATCTGTCACTGATGCATGATTTGTGTAGGGGCGTTACGAAGGAAGAATGATGGCAATACTGCAATACAACCCCCAGTTGGCCAGCAATGAAGACAACCGCACACGTCTCCTCCAGGAGCTGGCGCTACTAAAAACCGGCGAGGTGCTCCTGAAATCGTTCAGAGAGCGTGCTGCTTCGCAAAAGTGCACGATTCCTGGTACGAGAATTCTCCCTGCATCATCGGTTTATACACTGAGGTTTATTACTAGAGATTAAATGGAACAGCGATGTATTCGTCGGTACTATCACACGTTTGTTACCGCCATCAAAGTTTCCTTTGGAAGACGGCGATGACGAAGATCGCAGCCTTGTTTTTGATACCTTTTTAGCTGCTCCCCTTCTTGAGATTGCAGGCTCAGGCAGCGAAGAGCGAAAGTTCTCGGGTAACAGTCAAACCGGCAGAAATATCGACATTATTGGGCAGGCTATAGATGCCTTTGCCCATCACGTTGTCGAAGAGACGGAGGGTGCATATCTTTTTGCCGATATACAGGGTATTGTTACGCCCACCGGAACTACTATACTTTATGATCCGCAGGCTCATAGGTGTGTGTCGCAAGCTTCTTTATTATCACAATATCACTTATTGTTCACCTCACGACAGCACTCAAGTTGGCGGCACTGGCCCTTGGGACCTTGGTGGAAACGAGATCGAGACTTTCCGTAAACAACATAAGTGTACGCGAATCTGTGCTCAGCTTGGGCTATCAAGCTTACAGGCAGATCCGAAGAGGGTATGGTAAATACGTAGCACATGTATGAGGCAGCAGCCACTCGACAAATACAGATGGCCATGTATTAGTGTCAACTAGCTACTGGGTTACATGAGCGGAAGCATGGCCGAGAATATGTTCCATACATTCTCCATTGTAAGTTGAGAGACTCCCAAGCTGTCAAAGACAGACTTCGCGCGAGCGGCATACTCAGGAGAAACAAACTGAATTAGTTCCTCACCACCAAGCTCTTCCATTAGCGCATCTATGACATCCAGGTCCACTGGCTTCAACAAACCCGACTGACCGCCGAACTGCTCGGGACATGCAAAAGCATGATCAGGCCGGGCACCCGAAGGATTTTTCTTTTCTTTGTCCTTCCGCACTTTGTGATTATTAAGTCGTTCAAGGAGATGGTCCAGCTCGGATTGAATCAGAGTCGACCAAAGCCATTGAACGAGCATGCTGTTGGGATTGAATCAGAAGCTGCCTGGCTTCGAACGGATTGGGCTCACTATTGCTTTAGATCAGTTGGGTTGTAGATTGTCGCCCCTGCCTCCCAAAACAACTTCACATTTTCCCCCCACTGCAGTCGGAGTCGCAACCAGCCGCGTTCAATCGTGATGTTGAATATACTTTTCAGGAACTTGTGAGCGGGAAGTTCATTAACGTCTAGCTCTGGCCGGTACTCCTCCCTGATATAGACTCGGAATCAGTGATGAAATCAGAAGCAGGCACTATAGTGAATACAGACCTTAGTGCGGTAGCTAGCCCATATACCCGGCCTGTCTCACTGCCACAGTCCGTTGTCATTTGTATGGGCACACCTGGGGTTAACACTCAATCACAGCCGACAAGATCAACAGAGATGACTCACCGCCTTGCTCTTTGACTATTTTCAGCCAAACGTAGGCAATGGCAAGCTTGAGGCGGTTGTTCGGAAGGACATAGAGTCCTAACCACTTGCCAGACCACACATCTCGGACACCCCAGATAGGGAACCCGATTCCCGTAAGTTTGTCGTGTCCATCCCCACTCCACTCATCATTTGGCCCCAATGCGACTAATTGTGTCCGGTGTATCTTCTTCGCTCTGGGATGCCGGTCAGCAAATGCTTCAGGGTCTTGCATTTTCATTGTTTCGTGGATGTAGTCCCTAATCACAAGTTAAATCAATCTCTGCGTGGATAGCTGAGCCTGGAAGCCTCACCGAGTCAGATGCACACCTTGATCAAATGCGATTCCTTCCTTGATCGTGCGAGGTCCTTGCATTCTCGATGGATCCTTCGCCATCTGATCGAATATGAGCTGGCGCTTTTCGGTTTCGGGCAGAGTCCGTGTAGTCGCGCCGCTGCCGAGGATACCATATGCCTTCTTCCTTCGTGTGATACTGGATTCGCTGTGAGCAGCCAGCATTAGTCGAATGTCTTACTGTCATCAAATGCAACTCACCTGAGTTCAATCCCATACTTTGACTTTAAGATTCCCTTAATGTTGGCTTTGTTGGTTTCACCGGTGCGGTGTATTTCCCAAAGGGCATTGAAGACAGCAGGATCATCGATTGGAGCTGCATCAACCGTACTATTGAGTGAAATTGTATCAAGTCGAGGACTTAAGAACGTACGACAGTCATGCTGATTCTTCCCCTCCTTATTCCGGCTGGTTGTCTCTTTTCGGAACAGGCTCATATCAACATCTGGTGGTCGAAAGCCCGTCTGACGTGTTGCTGGCATTGTTTTGGTCAAGTTCAGCTCTGGGAAGGTGAGAAATGCCGGTTCAGCTTTGCACGTCATGACGAACCACTCTGCACACACCTTATTAGTTGCAACAGGCGTTGATCCACCAAGGTCGGGGTCTCTGGCCTTTGTGACTTGTTAAGGATGCGTGCTTTGCGCCCTGAACTGGGTTGAAGTAGGATTGGCCGGTTGGGTTTGGGAGACAAAAAAAAATTAAACTTTCGCCGCGTGACTCGTGTTGAAGGCCGCTCAGTGCTGAGTGCTCAGCTTTTTCGCTCTCAAAAAGCATGTAAGAGATTATGATTGCATTGGTACGCCATAGTGTGATAGATACAACAACGCTGCTTTAACAAAAAGTGCGGAAGTGGGATGTACCAGGCTCCCGAGTTAATAGGATTGAGACTGAATATTGAATGATGGGAATGATGCCAGTCGACGGTCAGAAGAAATTATTGAAAGGTGAACCGAGGAATGCAAAGTGAACCTGAGCCTGCTCGGCAACCGTAGGCGTCTCTACAGGCCCTTTTCTTCCGCAGGATCCTCAGTTCGTTAAAGTCAACTTACCAGGGAGTTTTGACCAAGTTTAGGTAGGTCCCTCGGGCATCAGGCGTATGTTCTCCATCACGGAGACTTCTCACATGACGTACCGACCCGTCACTGGCCCATCAGACCGGCACGATGTGTTTCCCTTATGTCCGACGTTGCTCCCCGCCATCAAATGTCTTCCGCGCCCTTTCCGCGCCCTCCGTATGTCGACTTTATGTCATTCCCCGCCTTCCATATGTTGTGTACCGTCCCTCCCCTTCAAAAAATGATTAAAAATTGCCAAAAAATTCGGAGATATAGATATTAACTAGAACAACTGTTATATTTTGTTACTACTACATACGGTAAGTATATCAACAACGCAAACATGACAGTTTAGGTTATGTCTAGTAAACAAAGTATATCAGGTATACCTACTTGTTGTGTTGTGATCCAGCTCATCCACTTCATCACTTTGCTGGCTCTCATTGCTATCTGCACTCCTCATCATTGTTGGACAACCTGTTGTTCTCATTGTCACTTCCATTGCCATCATTATAGCTTAGAATGGCAACAAAATATACCACATCTGGTCAACCATCATACTATGCTTATTGTAAATTGATTCTTGAGAAGAGCAGAGTAAAATGAATGTTTCGACAAACCATCGCATCAAGAGCGCTGGCCGGCGCTAAAGCCTTATATTCAGTGTTCATCATTGTTCAAAACAAATTATTTATTGGTGCCCGTTGTAGGCTACTCGATACCACCAAAAATGAGCATGCTTCTAAGCCAATGTTCAACATGTGTTTTAGAATTTTTCTGGATTTTCCTGCAATAAACATTTGGTGGTGCAAGAATATACTCGGCAGATGGACTTAAAGGCAGTACGGAACCTACATCAATACCTCATTTGTTATGTTTAGTGTTCGTCACTCTGAGTACTTTTGCTACCAACAGCTATTGGAGGACACTGGACAATATCAGGGTCCTAAAACTGTGATTCGTACACAAAATCCCTGCGGCCAGGACCATACATATGTTCCAGCGCATATGTTTTACTCTCCGTTCCACTTGTCGGCCAAATTTGTTCATGTCTGATGGCTTCTAATTAGCCGGGATTGGAAAGGTGCCTCGAAAGTGAGCTCTGTTTGCTACCACATACCATCTAGCAATGTCATTTATCATGCGAGAAGTGGTGGTTAGGACAGCCCTTTGACTTTTACACCCAGTGGAGACGCCGGTCATCAAATCTGCAACAGCGCGGATGTCGCGAAGGCGGGGGGGCACTGGGTAACCGGAGTAACATGTTTGAGGACGCAACAGCAGAGGACGCGATGGGATGGGTTCTGTGTAGGCTTTGCTGAGCCTTTCCTGTAACAGGTATCAGTATTTTATTCTTCATATATTGTATATTGTGATTTGTAATATCTATAACAGTTTGTCTATCTAATATCTACCTCTCAGAATTTTTTGGCAATTTTTAATCATTTCTTGAAGGGGACGGACAGCACACAACATATGGAAGGCGGGGAATGACATAAAGTCGACATACGGAGGGCGCAGAAAGGGCGCGGAAGACATTTGATGGCGGGAAGCAAGGCCGGACATAAGCGTAAACATGCTAGCGCTGGTTTGATGGCTCAGTGACGGCGGTACGTCATGTGAGAAGTCTCCGTGATGGGAGAACATACGCCTGATGTCCGAGGGACCTACCTAAACTTGGTCAAAACTCCCTGGTAGGTTGACTTTAACGAACTGAGGATCCTAGGGAAGAAGAAGGCCTGTAGAGACGCCATTACCCGATCCGGATAAGGCCTCTGATGGTGCCATCATTTGGCCATATCAGGTGGGTTTTAGTCACGGTGTACCCCAAAGGCAGGACTCGGACTCTGTAGTCTCTTTCGCGAAACGTACACCGTACACACGATCCTTATCATTGTCGCTCAACCAAATGCAGCGATGGAAAATCCGAATGCGGAACCGGAAGGAAGTACTTCTTCCAACCCATCGAGACGACGTATCCACCAATCGATATCAATGCTTCTCTGCAAACCCGAAAATAACTGACTCAGAGCAAGATAAGTACGGTAGTCGTTACGCCAATAGAAGAGTCGGAGGCTGTTTAAAATCCAAGTATGTACGTATTTTTCCATTTTTCTATCTATTATCACACAAAGCTGTAGATTCATGTTAAGAGCTATTAAAAGAGGCTTTACGGTTTCCCATTCCAACGCTAGGAACCGAAAGCCGAATCCGACAGCTTCGGTTCTTCATTAGCAATGATAAGGATGATGATGATGGCAGTGACGCCCTACATTCCTGTGGCTTGCCTTCTCTTCCGAGGTTAAAACTCTGTAAGGCTGCGAGATTCCGATAAGCAGCCATACGAATGAAAAGTTTGTTAGTGAGATAACGAACGACCTTTGACTTGAAGTGACATGTAACAGAAGCCAGGGACGAATCTAAGACAATTGTCCGTATATATATTTAAATCCCCTGTATCCTGTAATCGGTATCCCAAGATGATATCCTCCGAAGACGAATCCGAAACCACGAACAAACCGTACGTCCGTCGACGTTCCAAAACCACCTCCACCTCCAGGAACACGGTGACGGTAACCGCAAAAAAGCGATCAAAGTCATCGCCTACGCTCAACATCAATCTTTGTTCAAAACGTCCTCCTCCCTACTCGACTTCAGCTTCTACATCACCTCTCACACCTCTTACGCCTTACACACCTCTCACACCTCTAACACCACTCGCACCAATCACCATCTTACCAATCTCCATGCCCTTATCCACACCCATGACACGAGATGACTCTGACGACGACGACGACGTACTCTGGCACGCAAAGCGTTCAAACAGCACAGGCACGTTCAACGTCAGACCCAATGGCAGTCCACCTCAATACACACCGACACACAAATCCGCCTCGACCTCAAACTCGAGCTTACGCGCTCGTATCTTCAGTTTCGCCGCAGGCAAATCCACAACAACGCCCAAGGAAAGAGAACGCGAGCGGTTGATATGCACAAAGCCTGGAGAGAAAGGTGCTGGTGAGACTGAGACGGAAGTCGACGAGCCGGTACGCTTCTTTCTTTCTTGAGTACTACTACTACTAACGACGAGCTAGCCTAAACACCTCCCAACCGCACGTTCCACCACCTTCACATCCCTCGCACTCTCCACACCTCATCACAAACGCCAAGAAAAGCCGCTCCGGTTCCTATACCAGTGTTTCCGCCTTCTAGCGGTGGTACCGGCGTTTATAGGTGTGCTGTGGTGTGTTTTGTGTATTGTTCACTACGACAACGCCGAAGATGAGGATGTGGGGAGCAGGAAACCAGATAGAGTAGATTATGTCGTTTCGATACTTTGGGTACGTTTCCTTCCTTCTCCCTTACACCCAACCCATTTCTTCTCCCATCTCACTCCTCGCAGGCCCTCCTAACAGCACACCAATGCCACGCCCTAACATCCGGCCTCCTCACGCGTTGGCAAGTGTACTACCCGCCCTTACCAACCCTAATTCGCCTGCTGGGGTTACAAGCCATCTGCTGGCCAGCAACACAGATGACGATGACAGTCGTGGACGTGGGGAGAAGACCGGTAGTTGCGTGGGCGGTTGTTGGGACGTCGACGTGTTGTTCGAGGGCGGTGCAGATTTGGGTTACTAGTAATTTGTGGTGGGACCGGGATAGTTTTGGGGGTGTTTCTGGTGCTAGGTTAGAGGGAGAAGGAGATAGGGAAGGAGACAGGGAGAAAGGGGGCAAAGGAAGATGGAGAGGCGGCAGATGGGGTGGTAGGAGATGGGATTGGAACGAAGTGGTGTGGAAGTGTATACTACCCCCTGCGGTCGTTTATTGCGTTATGGCTTGGGTTGGGGAGGTTAGAAGGGAGTGGACGATGGGGTGTTGAGTGTTAGGCGTGTGGTTTTGGGTTGGGTGTATTTTTATTTTTTGAGGGTACTTTATGGTATATTATGTATTGCGATCGTTACTGCTGCTTTGACATAGACTTTCTTATCGGTGACTTTGCTACATAGCTGTCGAACGTTATCTACTTGGGCCCACGGAGTAGCAGCAAGACATAGCCGGGCACCGAGATCGACAAATTCAACGCGTCGAGGTTGGTTCAACTTTAGCATACATGGTCATAGATACAACAGCCAGAAAAAATCGCGTTCGTTTCAGTTGAGCTCCCAGAACTACCGTCCTTGTAAGTATCTCGTATCTCGTACCCCTCAAACCCAAGAACTGTTGTACCTCGCGAGCCAGCCGCCAGCGCAATTTGAGTATCGGATGACGACCGTGACGAATACACGCTGGTCTCACCTTCCTATAGCGGGGTATGGGGCCGGTTCGGTGAGTTTCCTTGTAATTGGAGCGGACTTGGTGTAGCCGGGATTGGAAGAGAAGAAAATAGAAAGGAAAAGAGAGGAGCGAGGAGAAGGACGAACGAGAGCGAGAGAGAAAAGACGGAAATAGAGAGGAGACTGAGAAAGAGAGGTAAAGAAAAAGAAAGCAGTGAAAACTGAGAAGCGAGAAGGACAAACAAGATAGAGTGGAAACGAGATGAGAAACGAAACGAAGGAGACGAGAAACGAGGAAACAAAGAGAAATGAAACGAAAGGAAGAAACACATAAAACACGAGATACAAAGAACGAGCAGCTAGGAAACCAGACAAAACAAAACAGGAAGGAAAACTTACTATACTCACCCAATCCCCGAGTTGCCGTCGAGGGTTAGTAGCGTCTGCGCGACCAACGAAAAAATGCGATCAAGGTGCAACAAGAAAAAGCGTCCAAGCGTCCTGTCCGAAAAAGGGTCCATGTTTTCGACTTGAACATCCTGGGAGATGTAAGAATAGGACGACAACGAAAAAGGGCCGGCGCTTTCCTGACTTGATGGGGAGCTGTTCATAGTCCAGATGCCTGCGGGAAAGTAGAGATCGTCGAATGTGTATGTGTAACCGAGCACACAGGAAGTCTACGAAGTACGAAGGAATGCCATTAGTGTAAATGTAAAGGTAGCGATTGAATTTGTCGGCTCATGATGCATGATCAGGTTCACGTACCTGCGATAGTGAACCGCAACTAGCTCATCTACTCGTTCAGCGCTCAAAAACTGTGGAGCTCGATTGTCCAACTTTCTTGGCGGGCGCAGGGTGTCCTGGAAAGCGACGCCGACGAAATACAATCGGCTTGGTTAACGCAGCTAAAACAACAAAAGAGCGGGAAAGCACACACGAACAAGATCTACATACCGCTCGACGCTTTTTGACGCGTAGGATATCCGAAGCAAAAGCAAAAGGAAAATTTGGTGAGTGATGCATATGCCAATGGTACTAGCTGTGATAGACCCCCAACTCTCGCGGTCGTAACTCGTTTCACCACCAATCTCTGGCCTAAAACACGGGGAAGAGGGGTCGTGTTTAGCTCGTGTCGTACTGGGATGTGGGGGACAGTTCAAGTAACGCAGGAAGTGTGGCAGTGCTGGGGCGCCTCGAACTTTCCCAGGCCCTGTCACTTTCGAGCGCTTGGAACATGTATTTTCCGACTCAACCTCTGCATAGAATTCCCTAGCCCGCCTCCCCCAACCCCTTTGGATTCGTAAACACCAGGTTCCCGTTGAGGAAATAAGCGCTAAATTTTTCGGGGCAGAAAGATGGGACAAGGACACGTGTGTACGTGTTTCTAAAGCTCATTCTTAGAACAAACTGTTCTCGATCCTACCATGCAGCCGACCTATCGACTTTACCAACCTGAAGACAAGCAGTGAAGTTCGAATCATAGGTATGTCTTTTCATTTTCACGACAAGTCCATTGTTTAACGTGGCTTCTTCCATAGCCTTCCCACTAATCCTGCCAAGACCCTTACTTCGCTGCGAATGACTTGAACTTCAAGTTCTGGTGCGTTTCTTGTTGCATTATCGTCACACTACCCGAGCCACTCGTCTCATATCAACTGTTGCTCTTCGCGTCAGGTCTTAGCAAATAACCATGATTCTCGAATCACTGGCAAATGGCTGAAAACCTTCCTTCAAGAAAATCAAACAACAAACTTGAGTCGTACCTTGCACCCGGGCCAACGGCCTTCGTTGGCCTACATTCTACAAGCTGGACGGTCGGTGCGCAACAACCTCCGCCAAGATCACAACCAAGGCATCTTGTTACTGTCCGCAGCATACGACGTAGCCCTGCTGACTGCGGCGATGGGATGAGATGATACTTCCACCAATTCACTCAGGCTTGGTCCTGTCAACATTTCACCCTCTCCTCAAAGGATGAGGGTCTTCATGTAGCCAGTAAGTTGTCAAGTTGGATCTCGCTGCTCGTGAAATGGTGCTAACTCTTGAAACTTGTAGTACTCCCACTGGCAATTAGAAGCGTCGTGGTTGGTTAATCAATGATACATATCAGCTTTCTCCGTCGTTGTGTTGACCCTTGATGATTGATGAATTCAAAATCAGGCACATATCCTTCAGCCCCGTTCCAACCTACAGGCCAAGTCAATCCATAACACAGGATTCGGAATATCGACTTCTCTGGTTCTCTCAACAGCAATCCTTCCTCAACTTGTCGCATCACGGTGTAAGCTCACCGTTCACCGTTCAGAGTATAAAAACAACTATTATTCTCCCTCAAAATGAATCACCAACCACCCTATCATGCCTCCACTGCCTATCATGCCAACCTGGCTTCTCAGCGCCATCTTGTTGAACGGCGCCGCGGCGTACCATTGGCCAGATTACAAAGTCGAATATGCCGATCACGTTCTTTTCGGTGGAAGTTTCCTTTCGGCCCTGGCGATTGACTGTACTGATCGTGACGAGACGACTTTTGCTGCCCAGTGGGTCCGACTTGTAGGTCCTTCAATAACGATATTATTATGGAGGACTTGATATTGACACTGTTCGTCAGGCGTACCATGATATGTCAACACATAACGTAGACGACGGTACTGGTGGATTGGATGCTTCGATCGCGTACGAGCTGGATAGAGCTGAAGTATGCGGACCCCAAAATTCTGCTGGCTTCGTTCTAGTCTGATACTTATGCCTTTCACTTTTCAGAACATTGGCTCGGGAATGGCAGATTCAATCACTGACTTTGTCTTCTTCACTAGTCCTGCCAACGGCTGTGAGTCACAATCACAATCACACTCTCGTAGTCCATACTGACCCGTTTGAGAACAGTGGCAGATTTGATAGCGATGGGTACAGTAATTGGCGTAGCTGCATGTGGAGGGCCTATAGTCCCATTCAGAGCGGGAAGAGTCGACGCGTTGGCAGCAGGCCCACCTGGCGTTCCTGAACCTCAGCAAGACTTGGAATCGCACACGGAATCTTTCAGGCGTCAAGGCTTCACGCAATCAGAGATGATTGGACTCGTTGCGTGTGGACATACCTTGGGAGGTGTTCGACGTGAAGATTTTCCGGAAGTTATTCATGATACTTCGGTCAATTTCACGACGTTTGACTCGACTGTTGAATTTGACAATAGAGTGTGAGTCCGATAGACGTTTGCTTACATGTCTATAATTGTCGATACTCACTGGCACCTTCGATAGTGTGGCCGAATACCTCGACGGTACCACTAATAACCCTCTTGTTACTGGCCCCAATTCGACGACAAATTCGGATTTGCGTATATTTTCCAGTGATGGAAATGCCACAATGCAAAGGTTCGTGTCCTTCGTATTACCGCTCCTCTCGGTCCTAATCACCATGTCACCAGTATCGCATCCTCAGAAGACTTCCGCCAAGTCTGTAGCAGCTTGTTTGAAAAGATGATTAATACAGTACCCAATGGTGTCGAGTTGTCCGATATCGTGGAGCCTATTGAATACAAAGTTGGCGATACTAGACTGTACCCCAATGATGCTGGCTCTTTCACATTCACTACGAGCATACGGGTAAGTCGGACCTTATGCTGTTCTCGCGTGCGAGTCGACCTACTTTGCGAATAGGTCCTTTCCTCAAACCCACAAAGAAAAGTCACGTTATTATGGGGTGACCGCCAGGGTTCAGTGTGCGGCACCTCTGGTTGTTCTGCGGACGCGATAGAAAGCCGCCCTAGCAGCCTTACCTATTTGGCGAAATTGCGAGGTTTAACATCGGCAACACAGTACTCTTTCAGAACCTCGGTCAACATGACAAGCTCTATCTCAAAGTTCTGGTTCCAGATCGACGAAGGAGATGGTTCAGAAGTGGTAGTCGTTGATAACGGTGGATCAGGATATGAAATCGACCAGGATTTGGTGTTGCTGGATATGGACCGATCCAAGCGCTTCTTCAAACCCGAGGACTTTAGCAATTTCATGAACCTGGTTATCGCGGTGCGTCTACCCGTACATCCTATTTTATTCACTATTCAAAGTACTAATTGAGGGTCTTTAATGAAAGGTTCGAGGCGACGTGACATCTCAAGTGTCAATTACGACCTATGAGCCTGCAACCTCGCCGACTGATTTCTTGCCAAAAAGAGAGACACTTCAGTTACTCCCAGATGAGCGTTTCCCTGCAATTGCTGGTTTCACGTTCTTCTCTGCAAATACTACTGGTAGTCCATCACATCTAGAGGTTCAGGGTACCGTGAATGGTCAGCGTTACAAGCAGGAATTCATAGAAACTGGGAACATCAATTTTGCTTCATAGCCTACTCTTGTTTTGTATCAAGGTCGATTAGATTCTAATGAGGGATTGAATGGACAATTACTACCACGTACCTGTGATTCGAGTCTTTGGCTGGAAGCGGTGTCTTGGTTTTATCATCAGCGAATACCTGCAGCGCTTGATAATAAAGTCACTATGTCTTGGAGCCGGCTCAGATCAGAGGCAAGTAGAGCTCGTTCTTTATGCGTCATTCCTATGGAGCAATGCATCCTGAAGATTTTTGTGCGAGGAACCATACCCGACGGAATTTGCCGACGTCGACGAGCTCTGGGTCGAGGTCGATGATAAATGCGAATCTTCGATTTTCAATGCGATACAACACAAACAGATCCAATGATACAATTTGCCAGAAGATTGACGCATTCGAGTTCCCATTTCCCCTGAAATCCCACTCCTAACATCTATCTCCCGCCGTGCGTTAGCACCTGAGTCTGCAAACGTTGAGATCAGGGCGTACCTCTCGACAAAGTACCGCACGACTTGTGTATGCTCTTGTGTCTTGATGACAATCTTCCTGTGGTATCGAAAGGTACACTGGTCAGAGAACTGTCTTTCAAATGCAGAAATAATCCATACCTTGAGGCTTGGTCCACGGATCGACATCGTATCTTGAAGTTCTTGAGACCTGCAGCTTAACCGAGTGTTGAAAGTGTCGCCTGATAGATCTCGAGCGCAATTGGGTATTTCGTGCTTCTGTGTCCAGCTTGCGGTTACCTGGATGCTCCGTAGGGATGGAAAAATCTGTGAACATGTCCCAGTCAGTATCGGATGGAAATAAACACTGGTGCTGGATCTCACCTTCCAGGGTTTGCGCAATGGTATAGCGGGGTATGAGGGTATATGGGGTATATAAGCCGTGTCCTTGTAATTGGAGCGAGATCGCTCTGTTCCGTACCACGCCTCAGTGAAAATCAGCCGAAGCTGAGAACCGGGCGGGTTTGGAAGAGAAGAAACAGGAAGGGAATGAAAGGTGCGAAGAGAAGGACGAATGAGAATGAGATAGAAAAAGAGAAATAGAGCGGAAAACGAAACGAAGGAAAAGAGAGGAGAGACTGAGAAGGAGAAAAACAGAAACGAAAAGAGAAACGAAAAGGGGAGAAGGACAAAGAAAAGAGAGAGATAGAATGGAAACGAAACGATGGAAGGAAAAGAGTAAGGAGAGACGAAGAAAGAGGATAAAGAGACGAGACGGAGATATAGAGCAGAAACGAAAGGAAACGAGAAGAGAAACGAGGAAAGGAAAAGAAGAAACGACAGGAGAAATGAGGAAGGAGAGACGGAGGAATAGACAAGGCAGAAACGAAACAAAGAAAGGAAGAGGAGAGAAAGAAAAGAAAACGAGAGGGGAAACAAAAACAGATGAGAGACGAGGAGGAAACGAGAAGAGAGAAAGGGGACAGGAGAAAAAGAGACAGAGGAAACAGAGATTGAAGATGTGATAGAAAGAACGAGCAGGAAAACAAAAAACGAGAACAGGAAGGAAAAACGAGATAGAGCGAAGGTAGAGTTCAAACGAAGAAATGAACAAATACTTTTATCATACTTACCCAGTCCTTGAGTTAATTCTTGCGGCGATTCACAAAGTCGAATACTGTTGAGTGTTAGTAGCGTGAACAATGAAAAAATCTTACCATAATGTGGAATAAATCCCAAGTAGAGGTCCTGTCAAGGTTAGTCTGCAACAACGCAAAGTCCATCGCCTCGCCCAGAGAAAGGTGTCCGAGAATACATGAAGTCCATCCAAGTCCCAGAGTAACAAAAGGTCCATGCCAAAGGTCCGTGTCCGAAGATTGCAAGAAAAAGAGGTCCATGTCCGTGTCCATGCAGAAAGTCCGAGAAACGACCCATAAGGCCGCCCTCTACACCGAGCAAAGAGCATCCATCAAACGATTCCACACATCCTGCCTCTCGTCCTCCGACTTGAAAGTAATAGGAGAAAGGTCAGGGCAGTCAGGGAGAGTCCAGTACTCACAGAATTCCTGGAACTCTGTGAACCAGTCTTCAGCCCCTTCCGTAGAAGTCAACGCGTCAGCCTCGTCCAACACGCATTCCCAGTTCATAACACCATCACCAGGCTCCGCAACCTCAACGTCGACATTACACAAACTAGGTATCCTCGGGACGTACAAAGCACTCGCGTCCCAGCCGACAATCCTACCAGACTTGTACGCTTCCTCGACGACTGTGGTCCACTCCAACGCTTTTTGGAGCATGTTTTCGATTTGAACATCCACGCTAACCTCCTCACACGTATCAACACTTGCAGCGTCATCACATTCAGCCATAGTCACATCAACAACATCTACATCCTCAACATACACCACGCCAACTTTCTCTGCCTGCTCGCTCGCCTCGCCAACAAGAGTGATAGGAGACGTACCATCAGGACTGGCAGTTTGAGACTGGGACTCGTCTTCCTCCGGGATTGTAAAGAGCTCTCTCGTGAGTGATTTAGGTACGGCCGAGACGACTTGAACGCTATGCAATTGCTTCGTCTTGGTGCGAGGGTCCTATATGACGCCATGAGTAACGATCAGAAGTAACGACGTCGACGATGAACGACGTACTTGGATGTAGACGATCTCCTCGTATTCAGTGTCACTGTCGTATGAATCTTGGGAGGCCTATGGAGGTAGGTACTGCGTTAGTGGAGGTGAGACATCGAGGACCCCTAAACACGCACCAGGGATTCGTTCGAATCCTCCGATGGAAGCCAGCTCATGATTGTACTAGTTGCGCCCGTTGCATTGTCTTGCGATGTCTATGGAGGTAGATACGGCGTCAGCAAAAGCGAGACATCGATGGCCCCTAAAGACGTACCAGGGGTTCGCTCGAATCCTCCTCGGACAACCAGCTCATGAGAGTACCCTTAGCACCTGGAGCTCGACAGATTCCACTTGCGTTGAGAGCCGGTCCTGCTGTAAGTACTTCTCGCGCTTCGATAGGATCCTCAGGGGTCCAGCCCAAAACTTGGATACCTGCCGAAGCACGCGACCCAGCAGGAGATTGACTACTCACCGTACCCAACTCGGCATGAGAAGCTGTGATAGGCTCCTCAACGGGAGGCGTCCAACTCATGAGCCTACCCGAAGGTGCCGGTGCACGATGAGCAGGGGCCTCCTGTGACTCGGTCCTAGCATAGTTGACTGGTTCGTGAGATGGGACCCAACCCATGATACCACCCGAAGGTGCACCAAGAGAAGGTTCTCCAACACCACTAGCCCCTTTTTGAGTCGACGACGCGCTATAAAAGCTTGGAAGCATAGTCAACTGCGGGGCAATAGATTGAACAGGAACGTGCAATGCAGTCTTGAAGAGTTCTTCAATATTGAATGCAAGCATGTTAGAAGTTTGGAAAGGCATTTCGTAGTAGCAGATGATGATAGTCAAGAGCAAAGAAGTGGGGAAAAGTCGTGTGCAGCTCGGAAGCCAATTATACTGAGGGGCTTGTTTGGTTCCGCTTTGGCGTGATTTGGTCATAATTCGATCGAGCCAAACAATCTAGCTTCGAGGTAGCATTTTCTAGCATTTTTTCGCGAATTCTGGAGGAGTACGAGGACGAGGGAGATGGAGGAGAAGGTCAAGACGCGGATGGAACGCGGTAACGGCAAAAATGCCTGCCAAGTCCGTCATCAGATCAAGGAGAAACCCCATTTGTCCCGGCGTTGCGAAGCAACTGCGCAGCCACGAAGATGAGGTCACCGGTCTCATTTCTTGTCTCTCCTTTCACCTTCCATGTTCATCGATATTCGACGACGACTGGCTTTCTTGATGTCTATGTCAACGAAGGTCTTCAAAAGAATGCAGAACTGAGGTCGTGCACATGGAAATCTCATTCTGGATAGCTTGCTTGGTGGACTAGGCATCCAGAGTTCAGCGTTCTGCTTTCCGCCTTCAAGGACAAGGTCAGTGTAGGATTTTGGTTTTCAGTGTGGCTCATAATGATTGTGTATTCAAACTATGGTTTCTCGGGGCTCGAGAATGAGCTGTATATGAATTTCAAGTTGGTCTGATTTTTCGGGATGCATTGGGATAACGACTTACATAGTGCGCAACAGCGGCTGCACCCGCAAGTTGCAGAAGAGCCATGAAGATGATGAAAGCAAATACGGCTTTGGATTTCGACAGAGTCCAGATCCTCCAACCGAAGAAGATCTTGAATGTCACATAAGCAAACGAGCTACTCGTAGTATACATGAAGCAGAACTCACTTGGACTATTGCTCCAATCAAGCTAGTCAACAGAGGAACATTAAGAAACTCTGAGTGCAGGAGATCAAGCGCGTTGGTGTCTCCCCATCCAACTGCAAACCACTGAGTAGCATCGTATGTGGCCGAGATAGTTTGAGCCCAATCTAGAGCGAAAACTGTGTACACTGTCCACTGAGTGAGTGAGACGCATTTCGTTACGCATCATGATTCATGTGAACTACCTAGAACCTTGAAGACATTGCTATCACTTCTGAAGGTGGTATAGTAGATGTATACCTGTACGGAGAGTGCACCGATTAAACCCCAGTTGAAAGCAAAGGCTAGGAGACGCGGAAGTGCTCTGTGTGGGCAATTGAGTAAAGCATGTAAAGAAAAGGGAGAGAAAGTGACGGACAGCCAGATGATATCTTCACGAGAAAGAGAACTCATGGAAGCTGTGAGAGCCGTTGCCCTGTACGGAGGAGATATATATATATATTCTTTGACAGGAAGAACGCGCCTTGCATTTGTCCCGATAGTTTCCATCAAATGCAGTCGTATTCTATCGAGGGTTGCCGTGTTCTGATAGGAACGTGCTATCTGTAGCGCCTGGTGCTTAGTGATAGGCCTGTGCTACTCCACATGAACGTATATATGTGCCGCCAGCCCCAAATGACAGATACAACCGTAAGCGCTGGGAAAGTAAGATCGCACCCGTGAGATTTGATGACAGAGAATGATGAAGAGCTCAACAAAAGGCTAGAGGTGCGGGCACCTAATTCAATTATTCATTCCAAAGAACGGAACAACATCAAGAGTGCACTGTCAGT
>JAYKXP010000222.1:0-58189 GCA_037176845.1 Paramarasmius palmivorus | reverse complement strand
CTAGTTGGAAGTGGGTTGTCGGCTGCCGACAACATGCACGAGTTCGGGAGGGTAGCAGGACGGTCACTCGCATGGTAGATAAGGGCGCCTCCGAGAAGGACGCGGAAAAGGTGACATATCGATTATAGTAGATATTACAAGACTGAGTATACACACGGAAAGTACTCAGGCGAAAGGGGCGAAGAGAACCATATACGAGGACCATTACCGATTCTAAGACCTATCAATAGCTGATGAACAAACACGTTTACGGGTAGAGCCAGCCGATGTTGGCGGGAACCGGGTCGTAGGCCATAGCGTGCTCAGCAGGGCCGTGGACATAGACCGCTCGAGTAGCCAACGCTATCACAAACGCCTTGCGAGCGTCCTCGCCAGAGGCGTAGGCCGAGTATTTGTTCTCGGGGACGTGGAGAACCAGCTGCTTGACATTCTCCCTGCAGAGGCAATCGGTAAGCACAGGTGTATGACAGACCACCCGCAGGAGTACATACCATCCCTGTACCCATCCCACTCTCAGGCCAGATAACACCGCATACCACCTCTGATCTGGAGGCGGCAAATTGACAGGCGTGTCACAGGTCGGACACACTATCACCAGGGTAGGAACTGCGGCAGAAGCCTTGGGATTGTGCACTCCACGCTGGTAGTGAGTCTCGACGTGACTCGAGACGTAGCCTGAGATGTCGAAAGCATCAGTTTGCGCCAGAAGAACTGCATTCGAAAACAACTTGCCTTTCGCTACCATGGCCGCAACCACATCGTTCACGACGTCCGTTTCCGCTTCGGTGAGAGTGTCCAACGCATTAGAGCAATCGTCTGTAGGTCGAGAACGATATTTAGCACTAGTACGACTTGACGAGAAGAAACCACGACTAACCGGACCACGAGGCTGACAACAGCCCACGGAGGGCGCAATACAAAGCGTTCTCGGAAGGAAGAGCATTCGGGTTGTCGTTTCCGGTGTTCATTTCAGTCGAGAGAGAAGCTGGGGATTGGTGGGAAGCGCAGCGGATTCAGTCAGTAAATATAGGATTCCTTCGACACGGCCTAGCCTTCCCGTACACGACGTTTGAACATTCAACAGGGAGAAAGCGACTCACCTTAACTGGCATACAGGTCGCGGCATACAGGGGAAAGGCAGGCGCTGCTGCAGAAGAGAGAAAATGTGAATTAGATTACCCAAGAAAAGTATGGCCTAAGATACACTATAGACCGGGATCAACTTCTGCCGAGAAATGAGTCTCTGAATGGGAAAAGCGGCGAAGTATATCTTACTTGTCTCAACAACTACCCCAGCCTTCTCTAAAGTGACAAGGTGACTATAAGGTAGTCGACATCGCTCCTCGACAATAGAACAGTTTGACACGCGAATAACTAGCTTTCCAACCACCTTTCGAACAGAGTGGGCTGATCCTTCCGGTTTGAACTCGAACTGACAGGGGGTCCATTTCATATTCGACAACGCCGACACGGAAATCAAACTCACCTGAGCCGATCCATCGCGTAACGCGGGGACAGAGCACAGTGCGTTGAAGAGCGTCGATGAAGTCACGCAGGATACTCCAGATTGTACGGCAGAGGTAGATTGGGGATGTACGACAAGGCTCCGCCGAATGTTCTCGGCTATCCGACAACGAGGAGAATCAGTGTCCAACACTGAACGGTATAGATCGGAAAGCAGCGAGACGAATCGACGATCTGTCTGCCCCGAAGTCACAGCTCCGTCAGCGGTGTTAATTCCAGCATACAGCCACGGAAGGGCTGGACCTTCGTCCAAAGCATCGTGGACGTGAGGAGAGAGGACATACATCTCCCGGAGTCGAGGAGTGGATAGGACAATGGTAGATACCGAAGATCGTCCATTAATTCCTTGCCTGAACTGCCATGAATGACAAGCCACGAGCGCGGGATTTCCCGGCGCGAAGACGTCGAGGGGAAGAGAGCAAGGGTGCAGAGTGAATGTCAGTGAATGCTTATCACCAACTCTTCTGGTGATTGCAGCCTGAGAAGTTCCTACTTGTACAACGTCCGACGGGGAGAGCCTGGGATTCGTGACGAAGGCCTTTTCCCCTAGAAAGCCCGGCCACGTAGCCTGCTCGGAGTCGAGAGGGAGCGTATGGTCAAACTCCACGCGAGCCTGTAGTGTCAAAGCGGGATAGAGCATGGTCATGTGTGTAGCGCTGATGAAGTTCATGTGCTTTGCTGTGAAATCAAATGAATAGTCATTTTCGCCGCTAGAGAGACGTATACGCACTGGACGACATGTGGAGGACCACGTCCATTGCGTGAAGCTTAGGCACTATAACTTGGATGCGACGACCCTCTGGGTTGTCGAATTCGTAAACATCTGAGACGTAAGTCCTATCGTCGACCGTCGAGGTGTGTGGAGCAGCCATGGGCGACCTTGCGCAGCTGTAATCTTCCTGGACGACCATCTCCGAGAGAGACGTGAACCAAGAGCGATTCCCCGTAGATCGTACGGGCGAGTAACCGATGCTAATGAGAAAGCGCATAATCAACTTGGCCCGTTCAGCGATAACATAGATCTCGAGGGGAAGACATGTGTTTGGCACCGTAAAACAACCCAACACCAGTGCTCCACCAAGCAGAGCGCCACAGGTAGACATCCACCGACGAAAAAGGTTCCATGTTGACAAGGAGGTGAAGAACCGGAGCATCACTTCAGTCACGACGCCAATTCGATAATTTGCCATAGCGTTTTGGATCGTGGAAGGCGGGGTGTGGTATTCCAGCAACTCTTTCGGGGAAGGACCTCCCAACAGAACGTCCTGTGCGGCCTGGCCTCTAGAAGACGAAAAAAACGGAAACCAGAAGCGGTCAGTACATGTAACAAGTGCCAGTCCCAGCCTAGAAGGCGAAAAAAAAAAAGGCTCTCATATCGACGAGACGATCGAGCGTGGTCGCAAGAGGCTGTCGAAGTGACACGTACAGTTCATCAGGAACGTGCGAGTCCATACTGTGCACTAACAACAAAACTAAACCTTCTCTTGAGGCAGGAAGAACGGGACAGGCGCGAGTAAAAGGTGTCTGGAAGCGGGAGAGGCGACAGAGGCGGGGGAAGGAAAGGACGAGCGTTCATTACGACCGTAGAAGGTACACCATGACCTTTCGTAAGGTTCCGAAGACGTATCTGATCCGCCTGCGCCACAACGTTGTGAATCCTCTGCGGCGGAAAACAGAGGAGAGGGAGGAGAGGGGGTACGAGACGAGACGAGGCAGGGAACAAAAGTGAACACGCACAGTCGTCAAGACCAGTCGACGCCAAAGGAAAAACCAACCACGTGTCGGGTTCGACCCTGCAGACACGAGGCGGGAACAGACGCCCGTAAATAAAGCGCCCGGCATCTAGCCGGCAGTCGTCCGAGTTGCTCAGCCGAGCGAAAGTGAAAACGTTTACAATTGCAGGTAGCGAGTGCAAGAGGATACGAAACTAACTATCAAGAAAGACCCATACTGCCGAGAAAGAAGAAAAAAGAAAAGAAACCCTCCTCGAACGATCCTGATAGACCTGCGCCCTAACGGTACTTCTCCAGCCGGGCTACTGATATCTCTACAAGGAGTCCTGTAAAATCGGAAGAGCCATACTGCCAAAGAGGCAAACTCTTCTTGATCTTGACTTCATTCTTGGGCGGTACGAGGATGACGCAAGTCGTCCAGACGGAAAGCTCGTTCCAGTCGAACCAAAAGCGCATGTCGAACTGAGCAGACAGCCGTCAGAGCACGAATCACCGGGTTCTGCAGCCCACGCACCTCGATATCGTCGCACAAACCGGTGTTTTGTACCTCCTTCATGCATTGAAGTATGGTCGACACCGTATACCCGCTGGGCAGCCCGGTATCCAAAGCCACCCCACCGTATATAGCTCGGGCATCCTCAAACTCCTTCCTTAGCTGGATCAAAATACGATTCGTGCGATGCTCGTCATCTAGCTTGGGATATAAGTTGCCCAAGAACTCGACGATGCCCTTTTCCATATCGATGCTAGAACATTTCCTTGATACAGTCAGCCAAGCCCGAATAGCATGATCAAGACTAACCACTCACCTATTGTGTCCAACGTGGTTCCACCAGCGATCAATGGCCTGATAGCGGCCGTCATCATTCAAGAAAAACCTGAAAGCCCGTCAGTTAGCAAGCTTTCGAAAGAAAAGGAAGTCTAACCTATCCCAGCCTATATTGCCTGAAGCATGTTCCATAGCATCCATCTCGGACGAACAGGTATCGAGGTTTCCGGTGTTATCGTCGTCCATACTACGTTCGAGTGCCGTAGCGCCGCGTACGCCATTCGATCGCGGATCTGAGACAGTGTCAGACGGCTTCGCTGGCGGGGTCAAACCCCAGAGACACTCGTGCCTCCAGACGGCCCTCTCCGCTTCCCAGGTCACCACGAGAGGATACGGAAGGTAGTCGGGCTCCATCCGATTGGTCTGCACCCGAACTGCGTTAGGAGAAGGACAGTAGAGATGCCAGGACGTGATGCTCAGTCCATGATAGGAATCCTCGGTAAGACCGGACACGGGAGGAAGGAGAACCATCCAACAGTGACGGTCGCCAACCCATCGCGTCTTGGTCGACAATTCATGATCCGCGTGCAGTGCCTTCTCAGCCGATATCATGTAATCCGACGTCCAGCCCCTGTCCTCGTACTTGCTGACGGCAGAAGCGACCCTGTCAGTGGGAAATTTCAAGTAGAGAGCGGCATTCCGAACAAAGGACGTGTTGGGGTACAGAGAAATGACCCTGGTGGCAGTGACGACGTTCATAACCAGTGCTGGAGGAAGTCAGCTCCGACGAAGGGACAAAAAGGTAAAACACGCACTCGAATAGAATTGAAGGACGAATTCAATAGGTTCGCACTTGGTTCCAATAATTTGAACCCTTCTGCCGTCCCCGTTCGAGAAGTTGAACACTCCGCTAACAGTCAATTCATCGTAGCCCTCCTCAAGGATGCCTCTGACGTCTTCGAGCCAGCTGTCACGAGGTGCCGTGGCCGCTCTAACAAAAGATTCTATCTGGGCTTCCTTCGGTTGATTTTCCTCTACCAGGCCAAGCGGGGAGGCGTCAAAGGCGAAGGTGGTCCGGAGCAAATGCGTACCAAGTTCCACTACGTTGCTTGAAGGTACGAGAATATCCAGATCGCCAGGAAGAAACGAGCCTCTCGACAAAAAAGAAACCACGGCAGATCCCGACACCAGGGCTCTACATTTTGCTTGAACAACGCGAAAAGCGTTTATCGCCTCCAAGCTCGGGAAAAAGTCTCCGTACAACTTGGTGAGGCCGAAAGCAGAGCTGGAGTAGTCCAGAACTTGCTCTCTGACGGTGGGGGAAACCTTCCTCAATGCTGCCAGCTGACCAAGAGGCAGCTGGTCGCAGATCGGCGTCACGATGGTATGTGGTCTGCAGAAGTCAGATGAAGAGTAAGGAGAAGTAGGCAGGCCACAAACTTACAGCGTAGAGAACTTGTCCATGTGGAAAGGGAAAGAGTCCGACGTTGCCTTCGAATGATTCCTTCCCGGTGCTCTTTATCTCATCCGCGAACTGGTGTCCATTGGTGCACGACTAGGACAACATAAGCTTCAACGTTCAGTTCTGGTGACCCGCACCTCGCATCCGCAGTCCTCGGGAGCAAACCATACTTCCAACGTGGCTCGAAAGTAACAGAAGAATATGCAGTCTTGCTTTATTTGGCCAATATGCAGAAGCTAAGATTTCTGAACCGAGAGAGAAAGAAAAATACTCACTCGAGCAGACAGATGCCGAGCAACATCATCAAAGACGAACTAAAAGATTCAGGCAGTAGTCACAGATCGCAACACGTTTTCAAACGACACGTGTACATCGGAAACGAGGGCGTACGTAATTATCGATGAAACTCGGTCTAGACTCTAGAGCGATGGAAATGGAAAGGTAAACGAAACAAAAAGAAACACAGAGCGGAAACCGTCGACAATGGCGCACGACTACAAGAAACCGGCTATGACTATTGGATGGGGGGGGGGGGGGCGTCAGTGCAGGTCTCGGACGAACTACGTTTTCCGCTCACCAGATCTGGCAGTGTCTCGCAGCTCTTTCCCAGAGAGAGCTCGTATCCCCATGAAACGGGCCAGCCCGGTCCTCATCCACCTCAAAGTACACGCGTGGTACCGAAACAGAGACGGCTCAATCCGTCGCCAGACCCGTTCGTGAAGCTCGTCTTCCATCCTAAGCAGCTCTACGGAATATAGTCGGGAAAGCTCGATGGTTGACAAGTCCACTTCCGTTCTCGGTGGAATATTCGGCAAATCAAGTAAAGCAGCCATTCCCTCACCACAAGGTTCGTCTGCGAAGGCATCTCGGATGGAGTCGGCGAGTAATTTTACGTCCACACGAAACCGATGAGACAGTAGCCTCGCGTCGGGAAGAGCACCCTGCACGCGAAGAGGAAAGCCCTGTAGCAATCGTTAATGACGGACCCAATGTTTCGTGGCCAAGAGTGACTCACTGCGATATTTCTTAGCATAAGCAGCTCTTGCCGACGTCGACAGGAACCGGCGTCCGGTTCCAGGGCGTGCAGCAGACCTCCACTGGTACGGGGAAAAGAGTCGAGGATTCGACTAAAGAGTTCCGCGTGGCAAGGAACCAATATGTCGAGAGTAATGTAGGCTTGCAGATCACGAACGAACTGGGTAGACATGCTCGCTGCAACCAAAAGCACCAGGATCTTAAGCAAAATAAACGATGAGCTACCGTCCGAAACAAAAACGATTAATCAAACACGGCCGACCAAAAGCGTCTATGACACATACCGTACACAGGCACATCTCCGAATGATAACGGACAGGCGTTCGACGCCAAAAGCAGTCGCAAGTCGAAAGTCTGATTCGTATTCGGCTATGATTCCGAGGACCGCATTTTCAGTGTTTTCTTTCCTCGATCCAGTGCAAAGTATAAGCCAAATCGAAAGAAATTTGAGATGTTGTGACGGAAGACAATGTAAACGAATCGAGGCGCGGCCGACATAGCAAGACAGATTGAAAAAAACACGGAACGTACACCGTCTACTCCACTGCCTGACCGTATAATCTCTCCAAGAAGGTGGCTGGGAGGACTGCTTCGAGCAGCAAGCGTCAGCAAAACCGGAAGAAATACAAAAAGAAACGGAAAGGACCCACCTACATCCTCCTGCGCCCCCAGGGTTGAGGTCTGAAGCAGAGCAAACGATCGATTGACTCCTCAGCCATTGGAGGACGAAGAGAAAAAGAGATATCTCCCAGTGCCGAGCCTTTCTGGAGAGACGAAGAGATACACAAAACCCGAGATTCAAGAAGGAAGCTGAAGAACTAGGCGGGATGTAGGCCGAGTTGAAGAAGGAACATACGGATCACGTGCATACACAGCCAGCGTCAAACACAAAGCTCTGGAATTTTGGGCACGGAAATTGAAGAGGAAACACAGAAAGAGCTATTAGTGGTACTCTGGTAGATATCGCAAATAGAGCTACCCAGTTTGCACGCTTTCGTGCACGAAGAAAGGTGACCTTTCCCGGGCCCAAGAAATATGATGTTTTTTTGGTGAAAAATAAGATAGGTTAGGGTTTCGGCATTCTGGCGCTAAGATTTATTTGCTCAACCCTAACCATATACCGCGCCAAAAAAAAACATCATATTTCTTGGGCCCGGGAAAGGTCACCTTTCCTCGTGCACGAAAGCGTGCAAACTGGGTAACTCTATTTGCAATACCTACCAGAGTACCACTAATAGGTCTTTCAGTGTTTCCTCTTCAATTTCCGTGCCCAAAATTCCGGAGCTGCCACATGTGTATACGCTCCGACCTGCAACATCCTCGTTGAAGTTCACGTACATCCTTCTCGTCCATCTACAACCTTCTCGTTACGCTCCCAGATAAGCTCGAAGCGACGCGCTGGTGGAATTTCGAATGTTGGCTCGACGGTTTCTCACTGACTTCCCGACCTCACACGGCAATCGATTGACACAACGTTCGAGCTGAAATGGGTTGTTTCCCGACTGCTGTCCTCGTTCCTGTCCACCGGTGTCGGAGCATCGCTACTACAGAAGGGCTAACAGCGCCGCTCAGACCCCAAGTGAGTGTTCTGTGGCAACAATAATAGACTCGTATCGACGGACAGACAGACCACGAAACCTAACCCGAAGGCGGGAAAGACGATGGACCAGGAGAACGAAAGAGCGATGGGAGGAGGAAAGGAGCGATACGAGAAGGAAGAGAACAATGGGAGAAGGAAGAGAGAAGAAGGAGAAGGGAAAGACCCAAGGGAGAAGGAAAAGAGCAACGAGAGAAGGAAAAGAACAACGAGAAACGGACAAGAGCTACGGGAGACGGAGATGACCGACAGCAGAAGGGGAACAGGACAAGCAGAAGAGTCATCACGCATCTTTGGCCGCGTAGAACACATGAGTGGCAACGTAACCTCGACACTTCCCAAAATCCAAAGAACCTTTGTTCAGGTCTCTGTTGAAGATATACTTTCCTCGATGCGGAAAGTGACCAGCCATTCCGTCGTGATACCACACGATACCACCGGAATCGACGACCCTTGCAACGAAATGGCCGTCTTTGAAATACACGGCTCCAACCAAATCGTATACCTCTGACGAGACACCGACAGAGACGACGATCCTGTGGTCGATGTAGGGAATCCTACGATTTGGTCCCGTTCCATGAAGATTGAAAACCAACATCTGTGGACCTCGGTGTCCGGACAGAGAACCCAGGCATGCGGGACAAAGCTGCAAGCTACGTAGCAGTCGAGGCTCCACGCTGCTTCGAACAATATCTGCGACCGATGTAGACCCATCGTTCATCTGATCAAACACGATAACATAGTCGCTATCCAACGCCAGTCTCGCCTGGCCGGTCCGACAATTACTACAAGCAGTCGTCCTCGTATGCACTGCTTCGCTGCGAAGAGATTCCCAAACTAAATCGGAGACTGACGAAAAGGCGCCCATCACGAACTGAGCGGGATACCTGTCAACCATGAAACGTCTGAAAGCATCTCGGGCTGCAGTTATCGACATCTCTTCGTTGCGACACGCTTGGAACACCTTCGCGAGTTGGGAGGCTGCGGGGTTGGACAGCGATTCGAGGAAACCAGACCATCTATCGGCATCAGAAGACCATAGAGGCCACAGCACACTCACGACACCGTCGTAAGCACAACTATTGTTCTGCCATTCCGGGGCGGGCAGCGCAGAAAAGCTACTCGTACCTCTGGAAGCCGTCAGCTGTCGACGTTTGGGAACGGGACCAGTCGAAGAGGTCGCATCGGCAGCGACGGAGTATTTCCTCTTGTGTCCCGTTTCGATCGCAGGTTCCGCACAATGAGCAGTAACAGGGGCACCCGAGGAAACAGGCATACTCGCTGCACCACGAAGACCTTTAGGAGCCGGTTGTTTATACGGCTTCTCCGGGGGCAGCTGTACTTCGTCCAGAGCATCCTCTGCATCCTTTATTCCCTTCGATACGATTCTCCACTGTATATCTTCTACGTCAAGTTCGAGGAGAGGATCTGCCGAGTCCCACTTCAAGCTTGCGCATAACTTCGGAGGTACATACGCCTCGCCAACGACCTTTCGGAAGGTTCTTATCAGGGAGCTTCGAGTATTCCCAACGACCGTTACGGGCAAGGTGCCGTTGTAGCGCCGACACGTGATGTCGTCTAGCAACTCCAACTCCCGATATTCTTGCCTCAATGCTGATCCTTTGAGACCCCCTGTTATTTTAGCAGGATCGAAGCCTTGCAGAATGATAGTACCGCGTGCACTAGAACTTCGCGAGAGAGCAGTATAATAGCCATGAAAATCACGGCAATGATTCAAATGAACCGCATTGTATAGTCTCGTTTTCCCCTGCGAAGAAAAGTCTGTCATCGCAAAGCAAGGGACAACGTCAATCTGTGTCCTGTAGACCCTGAGACTTTTTCCTTCACCATGAGGTAGCTTGATCGTAGCATAGTCAGAGGTGGGGACGATTGGAACCACATTCAAGGGCAAGCCATCCAGCTGTACGTCGCTAGGCGGGTTGGTAAGCAGGACAAAAAGCACCTCCAATTTTTGTCTATCAACGGGACCTCGACTGCTCCAGCCGTATACAATGCCTTCTTGGCCTCGAGTGATATTCAGCTCGGTGGCAATGTTTTTTCGAATCATCACAGGCATCCCCTTACAGAAGCTGACCTTCGCAGGCACAAGAGTATCAGACGAACTCGGGTCGAGACTCCAGAGATACTCCTGCCATTCCGAGGTTATTTCTTTCAGAGCAATCATTCTAGAAGACGTCGTGTTCCTAGCCCGGGTTCGACCTTCGCCCCTGATGATGTCCTCAGAGTAAAAATGATGCAGTCGCTGATCCGTTTCACTAGCAAACCGAACACACCCTAACGCATTGATCTCATCCTTCTGCACGTTCCGAGCTGTTATAATAGGAGTATCCCGGAACAGGGGATCTGATACTGAAGGCCTGCCCACAACAGTCGAAGTCACTCTGCCATTTAAGAAAGAGATGTCTGCAGGTGTACACTGCCTATATCGCATGTTCTCCAGCGCAGTACGAAATCTAGTGTCATCTTCAGATTGCGTCTTTTGTCTCATGTTCTGTCTCAGAATAACAACTGTCGTAACATGGTGCCAGATGGACTTGCCCAGTGCTTCTTCCTGCTGCCGAACCGTGGATCGAAGAGCACCTATGTTACGGCCATACAAGGACACACTCTCTCCACCCATTGGGGGAGGCAACTGTGCAAAGTCACCTGCAAAGATCATGTTGAGTCCACCAAACTCAGTATCTTCGTGAACCAAGGACAAGCAAAGTTGCCTGCTGATCCGATACATCTCCCACGCAGACAACATAGACACCTCATCAAAGAAAATATACTGAACCCCAATCAGCCTCTCACGAACAAGGGGAAGATTGCTAGTACCTGAGAAATCATTGATTCCAAAAGCAGAATGGTAGGTCGAACCTCCTAGCAAGGCAGCTGCACTACCTGTAGGCGCTACAACCAAAAGCCGATATTGTTCGTTGCGCAAACCAAAGAAATGGATAAGTGCCCGTAACACAGTAGACTTTCCAGTACCGCCCATGCCACCAATATACATCTTTAATGGCTCAAACAGTGTACCTGAAGCATGGTTGGAAATAATCCGAAAGGCTCTCTGCTGTTCCTCATTAAGACTGTATTTTTCAAGAGTGGCATTGATGAACTTTTGGTTGTCTCTTGCATTGAATGACTTAAAGAGGTAAGATTTATCTATCACTTCAACCTGATCCACATATTTTTTCAAACTGCCTTTAGCTTGACGCTTTCCCATGAATGCAGCTCTTGCTGTGGCAGGAACAATACCGGCCCTCTGATCCAGTACCTGCTTTCTTTTAGCCATTAACGCTGTCTTCCAGTGTTCTCTGGAAAGAGTCTGTATAGGAGGGGCAGCCAGCAGACAAGACATATTAGCTAGAGGGACAGGCACGGTCCAATCGGAAGCAGCCAGCAACTGACGAATTTCATTTCTCTGTGCCAAGCTTCTCTGATACGTGAAGCTAAACCCTCTAAGCAAAGCTGGGGTCTCAAAATCATTTGCATCAGCAAGGGACAAGTGACCAATAGGGTCTGGTTGTTCACCAGAATATCCTGTATCCCATATATCATCCATGTCCTCGTTGTCATCATCCAGAGCATCCAGAAAAGGATCCCAACTGCTGTGGGCTTGCTCATTCTTCCGCATCTGTGCATGATAGTCATCTCTTGCATCTAAACATTGATAACGGATCATGAAATTGTCCATAAGCACTCGCTGCCTTTCCGTAAACACACAAGAATTGAAAGCCTCTGTCCAGCTCATGTACTCAGATTTGAGCTCCTGCCCATTCCTCCAGGGCTTGAACAGAGTGAGCATAGTGCAGCAGTAGTACTCGTGATCACCTTGGTCTCTTCTAGGCAAAGTGGCACCAAGGAAATTCACCACAAGGGTAGGCGAGTCTTTCTGAAGCCTAGCAACATGTGTATCATACAAATCATGAGTAGGCAAGTAGCAGAAACAGTTCTTACTCAACCCTGTGCGAGACGCTGATGCACTCTTACTGCCTTTACGTGTAGCCGTCTTGCGTGTCACTCTATGAGAGATACGAATCCAGTCATACAGACAGACTGAGGCAGCTTCAACAGGCCGATCAGTATAGTCGACAACAGGTGACAAACCCACAATACGTGTACCACGTTTCATCAAGGCTACCTTTTCCTTTGCACTCTCATCCAACACAGACTCTCCACAGTCAGACCGAACACGAGCAACATACTGCTGCCAGTACAAAGGTATAAACCGGTGATCTGTATAGTGATCAGGAAATCCCAGAAGATATGAACATATCAGTGGTGCACCAAACTCCATTTTGGTAGTCAAGAGGTTAACAATCTTAGTCATTAGCTTTCTTGCCTTTTCTTCACTCGAGTCATCACCGTGAACAACAGAACCATTCTTGGAAAACACTGAAATGATTGCATCAAACACAACATGGGTCTTCAGTGAAGCTTTGGTGATATAATCAGTGACATATAGAACAACAGACTTAATTGCCGTACCAGAGCCAAGGTAGGTGACATCAGTATTACATCTTAAGAAATATGTCAGGGGATAGCTGAAGGTATTCAGCCACGCCTCACACTTTTTCATTGTGATTGCTCCAGTATCACGATCTACACTTGTGTTTTCATGTAAAGGCCTAGGGAAACGAGCACGGCATTTTCCCCATTTGTTATCTCTGCATGACTTGTATAAATGTCTTTTCTTCTGGGACCCATCCTTATTCAACCCACGATCACACTTGTGGCGATTTGCTTTGTAGAGAAGATCATTTACTGTTAACTTGTATGCTTCTTCCCAATCAAGAACCACAGAACAGAGAGGACATTCTTTGCAAGCACCAATGCCAGCATGTACAACACAACTTTCAGGTGGTGAGACAGGAAGAGTATCAGTGGGGTTCCGGTAATGCGGATCAGTCCTCGTTGCTGCCGCCAACAAGGAGACCTCATCCAGCGAGGCGTTTATATATTGTCCTGCATATGCATTTTCCAGGTAAGCTATCAGTTTTGTTTCAAACTCACTCGTCTTGCTTCGCAGGTGATCTCTAATCTGCTGTGGAGTAAGAGCCCCTCTAATCCACAGCAGGAGATGGAGGTGTAACGTAAGTCTGCCCTGCTGTTCAACCACTCCATAATGTGCATCGTGGTGACCAAAGAGACCAGGGTCAGATGATCCACAGCCCAGAAAGACTTCTATAAATATCTTCACCAGATAGTTGAAGAAACGTGCAGAAGACACTGGATTGCTGCACACTGCCCGTAGCTTCTCAGTCCTGCTTCCAATATCAGGAGTGAACTTGAGATCCTGACCTGCAAAATAAAAACACAGTGGATGACGACTGTCAGCCGGCGAAATTGTAAGATACCAAGATGGTGCACCCTTGTGTGAAATTAATGACCATACCTCATTTCGCATGTAACGCTTTGTGGTGGTTGAACCTGAAACCTTTCCTGCAACACGATCAAGGTCAGATAGGGCTTTGAAGCAATTCACCTCCTCTTGTGTCTGGGGAACAACCTTCTCCCCGCTGCACATACGCTCAGCAAGTTTCTGTAAAACATCTTGATCAAGACCGAGCAATCGTCCAGCAACAGTCTTAAAAGATGCTTTGTCAGCAAGCAACCATCCAGCCTGTGTAGCAGACTTCACCTGTTCATGGCTAAATGCGACAATGGGAAAGTTCTCATCCACCTGAAATCGCTTGTCGTGGTACATAAGAAGAAATTTCTTGTGTGCTGAATCACTAATCTTACACGATCCTATACCCCCCAGTCCATAGGGAAACAGCCAAGGAAACATCTTAGGATACAATGAAGGATTGTTCCAAACAGATTCCCCATTCTCCTTCCGGCCAATGCCAAGCACTTTGCCTCCATTGTTGAAATATGTTGTAGCAATGCCTGTAATCTCTTCCATTGTATAAGCTGAAAGCTGCTCTGATGTTAGACCATGCACAGTAAACGCACAAGCACCCTCGTCTGTACCATCTTCCTCTTCGTTGTCATTTACTGCTTCAGATTCAATATTCTTGTTATGTTCTGCTTCTCGCCATATAACAGCACACGGAGGGACCTCTTCACTGTACTCTCTCAAGGCATCCTCAGAAAGTTTTACGTCTGCATAGTCTACATGGTTCAGGATGAGCCATGTAAGGGCGTCTTTGACTACGTTCCTTCTGACAAGCAGTGGTGTTTTCATGTAGTCTTCAATAGAGGGTTTTTCTGGGCCTGTAAACAGAATGGCAAGTACCTCCTCTATATCGGCACGTGGAGGGGGCAGCATGTCATATACCTTTGGTATAGGTGCTTCAAATGCCATGGCATTGGCTTTCATTTTTCTGCCACCAGTTGCAATTCGAACAAAAACAGCTGTGTGTCTCACTCGAGCCACCAGAAGTTTCTCCACATAGGACAAGGACCTTAAGACATCTGGGACTTCCCCTAACCAAAACCCGTTTGCAAGAGACATCACAGGCACCTTGCCATTGTGAAGCGAAGATCTGCAAGACTTGCATACGAGGCTACATGTTGACAGATGCACAGGCCCACCCAGCTCTTCAATTGGTTCGTCAGGCGAAAACCGTTCTTTTCTAGTCACTCCATTCGATTCCAGATGACGCAGCAACCTCTTGACGCCTCTTACAGGTGTAGAGTCAGCAACGGCAACCAGTTGGCCGCATACAGCACACCCAGACTCTTCAAAACACCGAGGGTCTATGTTTGAACAAGCTTGCTCTAACATAGCTCTAACGGCATCATCAGTCAAAGGAGGTGGCGGAAATTCTGTTCCAAGGAGGTCTGGCAACCGAGACAAAAGCAGAGAGTCCATCAATCCAGGTGACAACTCAGACGACATTGGTGTAGGACAGCCTTTGTTTGCAACAGTCTTCCTGCGTCTACGTTGAGCAGCACGCCTACGCTCTACAACAGACTGTTGGGTTCTAATTATGGTGACAGTATCGGGGCATGTGACACAATGATGCTGTTCAAAAAACTCCTGTAGCTCAGGGACAGACATGCAGGTGCTCCTAGCACATCCATGGAGCTTCGCTGCACGCCGTCCGTCAGACATGCTCATATAGGGCAGGAGTGCTTGGAGTGGAATATCGGCAACAAGATCATCGTCTCTGGCTACCAACTCCTGTGTGTCTTCTGATACGACATGCAAACCAAATGTATATCTCCGAGAATCACCAAGAACAAAGGCACAGGAAGATTCAGAGACATGAGGTTCAAGAATATTCCAGGGGATCAACGGCCGCCTGCCACCACCCTGTAAACGCGCGAAAGGCAAGTAGTTGTCATGATCATTTGGCAGGCGGTCATGTTGGGCATTCGCATCGGCAATGACATACGAAACCCGCCTTGAGAAACCGGGCCCTGTAGAACCGAACAGTGGAGCTCTTGCTGGACCAGAATTCAATCCGACGACGAGAGAACTGATCAGTACCAGAAAGGGCAGGCTGCGACGAAGACCAAAGAGACAGCGATAGATCGAAACGACCATGAAGGCGCGAAAGTCATGTCGTAAAAACAGAGTCTGGTACGAACACGCTCTCAGACAACAAAGGACTAGGGAGACCACAGTCAAAAGAACCCGATACATCTCCACGACGCATCCCCACATTGCAAGACCCGAAACGGCACCAAGCAGCAATGAAAAACCATAACGGGGCATCGATAACTGCAAAACCCTGGATGATCTGAAGTACGGCACGGAATACGCTACTTCCTGTGACTCGAGACTAGGAGTGACTACCCAGGACAGACATGCATCACAGACGTTCACTGCGGCAGGTACAAAATCCAGGTCCGCTATTAATTCAGAAAGACCGGAATCGATTACATGCTCACGGAACCTTCGTATCTCGAGATTAGGAAGCTCCAGACACGCGCAAGAAGAGCTGCGAGGGCACAGGATAGAGGGCCCTGCCAGGTTGCCCACACCTAAACCACAACCGACCCCTGGTTTGTAGAAGAATCGACGAATGCATCGACTACAAGGAGCAAAAGAAGAAAAAAGACCCGACATCTCGCAGAGGAGCGAGGAACACGAAACGGGTGACGAGGAGAGATTCCCGTAGGAGTCGAGAAGAGATTCACTCCACTTGCGAGACGAAATGATTTCGTTTTCGCTGGAGTGCGAGTAAACATAGTTATTCCGGAGACCGGAAACCGGCGGGAGGAGATTCTCAGACTGTGATTCCACAGCACTGGAGCGTGGGGAACTGGAGCCAAACCGAGAGGTTTGTCTTCGGAAGATCGAGACATCACCCAAAAGCAATACCAAGGAGACTGAAAGACGTATCAGCACGCGAACATACAGCATAAGAAAACACGCACAAGACAAGCCACAATACCACAGCGAACGCTTCATCGAGGGAGTAAGGAAAGGCAAACTAACGAAAGCGAAAGATACCCAAGACACTGACAATTTCACAGCACAGCATTCTAGATATACAGCTGTCTATGTTAAAAGCGCTACATTACTCGCAACTCGGCTACCGTCGAACACGCTTCTCTCCCCTACTAATTGCGACAAGCTCTTCTTCGACAAGTGTTCGCTTCCTGACCGGCCGAGGACACTCGAACACGCCTACATTCGTCGCCTCTCGAGAACGACCCCATTGGGAAATAGAAACCGAATAAGACGCCAAAAGATCTGAACGAAAACGCCATACAAGGGACATGCAGTCTTCGTAGAGCAAGACATAGTCTCCGCTTTTTCCCATAACATGCGAACCGCCCTGCAGTATCCTGTCAACCGCCCGAGCAACCGGAAGGTTACGCCTCCGCAAGTCGTGGAAGAGAGCAGATTCTATTGCTATCGCGGACGCGTGAGGATGATCCACTGTTCGAGACACGGCAACCACGGTGACGCATTGTTGTACGAAGAAGGATTCCCACATCATCCCAATCGTAAGACTCTCCCCGTCCGCCGTATTCGTCAAAACAAGTAGCGAGTCCAGAGCAGAGATCACTTCTTGCCTGAGACCTCGATGTGAACCATACAGCTTATCCACCTCTTTCCAACGCTCGTCGTCCACGTACCGACCGTGCACCAGAACAGGTCCAAGCTCAACGAGAGCCAAGAGAGAAAACAGCTGCAGTAAGCCGTCCACCGACGTCAGCTCCGGCAGATGCATCGAGTGCAAAGCCTTCGCATCGGCTCGTCCGAATAATCGAAAGGAATAGTTGACTATGATGTCGTGCCAGTGAGCGACCATTCGACAGAGAATAAGATGATGTCGATAACACCTATCCAAGTCAACGGTCGAGCGAAAGAAGTGGTGCAGTATTGCCCAGTAGCTGTGGTCCATCGTAGCGCTACTGTAAAAACTCCTGGATCGAAAAATCGTGGCCTCAAGGGTAAGGACAGAATAGGGGGTTCCGCCTCGAAAGATACTAATCAGAAAATCATTAGTACAAAAACACAAGACCAGTGAAAACGGAGCAAGAAACAGGGCGACACACGAGGTAAAGAGTGAAGAACAGAGAGAAAGACGAACCATTTGTCCCCTGGAAGCAGGAGCAGACCCATTGCATCCGGCGCCAAAGCGAAACACCAGGCAGAACGAGGTTTAAAACTTTCCACTTCTGCGAGAAAGGAAAAGTCTTCTCTCCTGGCACCTAGAAACACCACTACAGCTCCACTCTCCACAGCCAATTCCGTATTCAGACCTGCCGGACTTGAATTGTATTCCAGCAAGGCGTGCGCGCTCGCGACCACTCGAGACACGAATGTCTTCCTATCCAATTCACCACAATTACTGCGGCAACCGGGAAGCTCTGACGCGTAAACTTCCGAAAACAGGCTGGTATACAGTGATTCCGTGCCACTTGGTTCGTCAGTACAAGGGACATCTAAAAAAATCATTGTCTTCCCAGACAGAGCGTTGTCGAGCTGAACAGAGAAGTCAGCGAAAGAAGCGGAAACGAACTTCTCAGAGGGATTCTCCTCCAAATCAGATATCGACAGGTCTAAATCAAAAGTCGGTGTTAACACGAGTACTCGATATCCGATGAAAGCACACCCACCTACAGCAGTGCGGGGAAGAAAGCAAGGACCCACCGAAGACAATTCGTCTCTTTCAAACGAACGTCTGGCTCTATCCGGTCCTCGCACACAAATAAAGCCCGCAGAGAGCATCCTCCCCAGACCAGAGTGTTCGTCGAAACGGGCACACTCCGTCGAGTCCAGCCAGATCAGATGTCGAATCGCAGATCCACGTACGGCAACAGACACGGCTCCCGTATCAACAACATCTCCATCTGAGGTCATCTTCACAAACAGTTCAGAATGCCCGCTTTCGCGCTGATATAGGTTACTCCTGTCAACAAGAAGATTCAATCTAGCATACTGCTCTAGATCCTGAGCCAAACCGAGAGAAGAAACGTTAGAAGCAGGAATTCCCGAGATAGAAGTCAATGCCTACATAAAACGCTGCCCAATACGCCCTGTTTCGTCCGTCTGGACTCACGAAAAGGAACGCCTGACCTCTTGCCCTCTATAATATCTGGGTAAGAGCAGAAAACGACGTATTATTGTATGCTCACCATCCTTCTGCTGTACGCCTGAACCGCAGGAAACAGCGAAACTTGCCGTAGGACTGGCTGCAACCTCTTGCTTCGTTTTACCTGCTTTTCGCGCCCCGCAAGGGCCCTGGATGTTAAAGCAGTCGCCAACGGCAACAACCACCCGTTTGTTTCGAGCGGTGACGAAGGAGCGGCCGAACACGAAGATAAAGGCGACACTGGTTGTCCACCGACACGAGCAGACGGAAAGGATTCCGAGCCAGAGGTCGACACCGGAGTCAATGGACTATCAATAGCCGCCTCGTCAGAGATAGCACGAGGACCGTCCCTCCCTGTCGCCGGTTCAATCACCCCACCAACACGACAAGAAAAAACCCGAAAAAACACACCTCGATTATCAGACGAACTGGCAGAGGCAATATTCGTCAGCTCGCCCTCTGAAACGGAATCTGGAACAACTCGTCAAACGAAGCAAAGAACCCGATAGCTATCTCTAACCTGAGGGATTAGTCGCGTCACCTAGACACGACGACCTGGAACTCGACCGACGAAGATGTGCCGCAAGGGTAGCATCAATAAACTCTTTTGGAACTCCAGCAACCTCGTAAGAAAGCCCGACAGGCATACATGCTACACAGCCCAACGCTAGACCAAGAAAAGTAAGCAAAAGAGAATACCAGACCAAAATAACGCCTACCTGGGTCAAAGAAACGCTGTTCTCGCGCTGCAAGCGGAAGAAGGGGCAGAGACTCGGATAGAAACGAGCCCAACGCCTCAGACGCCGTCATTTCGCCTCTGGCCATCGCAAAAAGTCGTTTCCATAAAGCAACCTCTACCTTCTGCAAGGTCTGAGGTCTTTGACTACCGTAGTGATACCACGCCTGAATGAACGTATGAGCATCGTTTGCACGCTTTTAGATAAACGGGAAACAAAAGCACAGAAGAAACCTCCGCAGAAACACGGAAACGCCAACAAGGTGAAAGGCTGCCAAGACAAGCGAAGCTACCCCCACAATAAACACGGAATCCGACCCAACTGCCACGAATCATGAAAACACACGCGAGAAAACAGTCGACCAAGGAAATCATGCAACCAGGCAATCAAAAATAACGTACCCTGAGCATATGCAGCCTCGTGAGATTGGCAGAAGTGGCGGAGATATCTGCAAGTAGCACGAGCGGAGAAATGGCCAGGGCCATGAATAGAGGCTGGCGAAGCCTGGTCATAGGCGGTAGATTCGCTGCGACGTTGCAGGCGAAACCTTCCCGAGCTGCAGCACTACAAGACAATTTGAATCAAGACAAACCAGGCAAACCAAAATACCTCTCACCTCTTCAGCTCAGAGACGAGAATCCTCCACTGCGGTGGAAAGTCATGATGTCCCTGGACAGCAAAGATCAGTACAGCAGACTCGAGGTCATCCAAGCTCTGACGCACCCGCAACATATAATTCATGAAGAAAGCCGTGGCCTCCAAGTTACAAAGGGCTTTCACAACTGCCAATGTGCCATTACCTTGCGTAAGACCGTCCAGACGATGAAGAGCAGCAAGCACCAGCTGTCGCGAGGAAGGCCTGTCACTGTCGCCAAAACTATGAACAGGATTCCGAACCGCCTCGCTGGTGCTGAAAGCAACATAGATTTCCTCTATTACCCTGGCCCAGCCCTGGCCCAGCCCTGGCCCAGCGAGCGTACACCCCTCTTCAAGCAGAAAGTCAGAAAAGGGAAAAACAGCCCGTCGAAACAAACAGCAATCGTACCAGAGTGCAGGTAGGTTCCCCAAAACTCGAACGCGGCACCACCCTTGCCCCACTCGGGCCCCTTTTCGACCCAATTTGACCATATACGAGAGAAGCTACATCCAAGAACCTAAACGCAAAAACCACTGCCACAAAGGGATCCGCAGATTTCTGATTGGGTGACAAGGTGATGCGATTCCCCACAACATCTCGAAACGTCTGCTTCGAACAAGCATCACGATACGTGTTCAGGAGGGATTCTTCCATAGACTGAGGTTCCAAGCGATGTCAATTCCAAATCATCGAAGACGAGGACGTCCACACGTACCTTCAGACCTTGCGGCAAGACATCGGAATCCGTACACGAGGGAGCTAGAACGTTGGTAAACCAAGGCATCTTTGTTAACAACGCCGCATGAGCTGGCTCGAGCTCAGCAGGTTGGACATCGAAATCCATTTCCTGTGGGGTAGACACTGGAACTCTCTCGCCAACAAGAGGTTCGCAAGTCAAGAGGTGCTCAGAAGACATGTCGAAGTAAGATCGCGGCACGAAGATGATGGCAGACGAAAAGGAAGAGCTAGTATTGAATCCCACCCCCACCCCCCCCAAAAAAAGGCACTAGTATGATTACATAAGAGAAAGGAGCACGAAAAAAAGATCGCAACGTAAAGCAAAGCTCACGCCACCACCGTGTCAAGAGCTTGACCAGATGTAGTACCAGCGGCGTTGTCAAAAGCATAGCACAATCTGTGGATGAACAAAGGAAGGAAAGTGATCGGGAATCTAGTCGGCGACAGATATGGGCGCAGATTCGGCAACGCACTCGGATCCCGACCTATGAGCTCGCCGGGAAGGTATTCCACCACACATTCTAGCGAAGAGAGATCCATAGAAAGCCCGTTCGAAGCGTCCAGAAACGAAAAGCATAACGAAAACCGATATGCTGACAAAAAGGATCAGTATTGGAGAGGACAGAAAACAAACCAACCCACACAATGCACCAGCCGAATCCCTGGCTTTGCGAAAGCCGGACAGCGAACACATACATCTATATTCCACTGTGCTGTCGTACCGCCCCGGAAAGGCCTCCACATCCAGCACGCGTACACCACTGAAAAGGCCAAGAAGACTGAGAGAGACCTGGGAAGCAGCGTCCAGCTCCCTTTCCCAGTCTAGAGAACCCCTTTCAAAAATACAAACAAAAGAAGAGAGCTCAAGACGCACCATTCTCGCCAGATTCGAACGGGAATGCATGCAGATCGGGAACCACCGTTGCAAGAGCCTTCTCCATATATAACCTTGCGGACAATGAGGGTCACGAGGAGTGTACTACGTTCCATTCCCAAAGACGAACCGGGAGTTCCCTAGTTTTGGCCTACGGACGGAGGAGGCGTCGATACTTGCCAGCACCTCACTCAAATTTCGAATAGCATCGTCTCTGGCTGGACGTCCAGTCAGCTCATCGCAGCATCAGCATCAAACGGCAACGAACTCACCCGCCAATTGTCTCTGATAATAAGCATGTAAATCCTGCATAGAAGCCACGCCTACGCCTCCTTCCCCCGTGCCGTCTCCAGCATACCCAAGAAGAAAATTGAGCACACGCTTGACTTCGCCGCCACTCTTCAGAACAACAAGGGTTAGAAAAAAAGTATGAGGACTCAGACGACCCACAACTCACCACTACATCGCTCGAGGTAGAAAAAGAACTAGTCTCCATGAGGTCAAGGGAAGGAAAGGAAAGGAAAGGAAAGGAAAAAGGGGCCTACACGCGGCCCAACTCAATCGAACAAAAAAGGCAATCGATTCCCATCGGCTCAGTACACATTCATCGGAAGCTAGGCGAATAGGAAAAGAGGAAAACAAAAAAACAGCCGAAAGCCAGAACAACACACTAACGAGGGACGCAAACGGATACACGAAACGAAGAAAACAGAACAGGTACATCTCCGGCAAGGAACTAACACGAAGACGACGCACACAACACCACGAAAAGCAGTCCAGCAGCGGGAGAAAGAAACACATCTAAGTAAAGGTAACAGAAAATGAAGTCAAAGACACCGCCAGCACAGTGGCGCTACCCTAGTCAATAGCAATGATATTCAACGTCAATCTGGCATACTTGAAGTCGTCGTCGTGCCACACCTCCACCTCCTCTTTCACCTCAGCCAACCATTCTGCAGGCACCATAATCTTGCATGTCGTCCACACCGAGGTACCTTCTCCGTTGACAGCGAAGTCAAGCGTGAACTGAAGATAGGATCAGCAACACAAAACCCCGAAAAGAGAGCCACTCGATATCACGCACCTTGACATCGTCACACAAGCAGATGTATTCCACAGCGTTCATGCAATCTTGAATAATGGTGACAATATGCGCAACAGGATAGATGGCCCCTCTATCCAAGGAAGGATGCTCGACGTGTACCTTTCCGAAAGCTTCTCTCATAGCCGTCAGAGTCTGATCTGCCTGCTCTGCCTGATGTATCAGCGGATATAGGCCACGCAGAAAGTCCTCCACAGCAGTCTCGGCCTGAAACGACGGCCCGTCCACGTCACTGCCGAAAGATCAGAACACGACAATGATACCACATGCAAAGAACCACGCACCCATGCTCACAACCCGCTACGCCAGACGTGTACCTCCACTTCTTGAACCCCGCTCGGATACCTTCACTCATGAAAGAACTATTCCACATATCAAGACCAGACGACGACGAGGAAAGAAAGGAGTATACTTACAGGTCCGAGGCACCCGTACGGGCGCCCTTTTTATAATAAACTCTGTGGATCCTCAGCACGCTTTTTTGCATAAAATACCGAAGTATCTACGCACACACCCCGCATCCAAATTTGTAAAAAAACATCAAAGAACCTATGAACAGCTGTTTGACTGCACCGTAGCACCGTCTAGACATAGCGTTAATACAAACCGACTATACTCCAGTGCCTTAGGATGACAGATTTGACAAAAAAGTAGACAGGTGAACAAATGTATTTTTCAAAAAAGAGCCGCTGGAAACAACACTTTTTTTGTAAAAGAGATGGAAACAAATTGGCTTTTGTAAAAAAGATAGCCTAACTGTCTGTGAGATATTCGCTCGCCTGTCCTTCGATATCAGTGGCCTCCTCCTTATCACCCTGCTCATCTTCCCTTTCCAAACCACCACTATCCTGTCCCCACATCTTTGCAAAGCTGCCTTTGAGCCTACGGAATAGAGCAGCTTGTCGATGTGCATAAGAAGATGCACCTTCTGCATGAATCCCTGTGAATCCCGTATCCTCTGCTCTTGTGTCCCACTGCCTGGCACTCCACTCTAGCGATACAAGCACTCGACGCATTTCTTCTTCGACCAGGTGGGCCTCCTCTTGCCATCGACGAAGCCTCGCGTATAGCTTGGCCCACTCCACTCGCAAACCTATTGAACGGTGAGACTGGCTGCAGATAGAGTTGAGTCGCTCATACCATTGTATAGGCTTTCGTCAGAAACAAAACCACCACCATCAGCCGCCCACCATATCCAAGATACCTCTCTAAAACCCTCGCCGGTTTTCTTCACCATTTCATCACGCTTCTTCCTCCATCTTTTCTCCACTTTTGCTGGCGTGTCGTCTGACCCACTTTCTTCCGCACTCTCGCTATCTGCATTGCGTGGTTGAGATCCGCTCGATATCTCCTTTGCTCTCAGCTGGCCAGTCCGCCTAGATCTCTTCCCGAGCTTTTTACGGGCTACACCAACTGCCTGGTCTTCTGGATCCTCCATACATCGGATATCCGTCGTCTCCAGCTTTCTCCAAGATATATCATCTCCCTGTAGCCGTTGGATAGCATACCAGGCATCCTCATACCTCTTCGCATGCAAACTGATCTTCCCCTCGTTCAGCTGCAGGAGGTGGGTCGATTGTCGAAGGTCCTTCTGGTGACGTGCTTGAGCAGACTTATATGTACGTAGCCTAGATTTGATGAGGAGCTGGTTTCGAAGCTCATCTAGGCTTTCCGAGCATTGTGCATTCCTGAGATGAAGTTCCATTTTGCCGAAATCTGCTGCGGGGCATGCTGCGCGCTGCTCGATAGTAAGAGAGGAGGGGAGATATATCGGAAAATCTTCAACTTCGACGTCGGCTACATCTTTGCTTTGGGAAGCTATGTTGATGCGAATAGAGCTGACGATTGGCATGAAGTGAATCTGCTGGGCTTCAAACCGCGAAATGAGCCTTTTGAGCCGCAATCGTTGGTCCACAATATTCCCTGCCTGCCGTATGCTGCTGCCTCTTTTGTGCGACTTAACATCCTGTCTTAGCTGGCGTCTTCAAAAGATGTATTAGTTGACAATATTAGACAGCAATGAAGACTCACTGTCTTTCTTCGACCTCAAAGGCCAGTAAGAGAAAGGCCACCGGGCCTTTAGCTGTTGCCGCCTCAGCTTCCTCGCTTGATGCAAGCAAGGGGGTCTTAGCAAGCTCCTCCTGTATCAGCTGCAGCCTGGCTTCTTGCAAGGTCAGGCCTTGTACCGCTTGTTAGTTAGAATTGAGGACAATAACAAACCGAAACTTACCTGATTTGGGAAGCTCGTATGGATTTGGCTTCCTGCTATCTTCTTCAAACTCTTCCACCATGCGCTTCCATTCCGGTATATTTGAGGGCTGGTTGATGACGTATGCCCGATATGATGCCTCATGCTGCTCTCTCCATTCGAGAGCTAGCTTGAGCCTCTTTAGGAGAAGCGTACCTATCTAACAGGTCATTCCGTTTGGCCTAATGACGTAAACTGCACACTTACCAAGCCCCACAAGCTTCTCCCAGTTCCAGTACCCCCAATGATCGTCCAAGGTATCGTGTCTTGAGCCTGGGCCCATCTCCGTTGTACTGGTGGCGATGGGACCCTGTCCAGCCCAATTCCGTTCAACACCCTCTCCATCAGTTCGACCCACACCGACAGCATAATTAAGGGAGTAATATAGCTGGCATCGAGTGGTATGTCCATAAACATGTAGCTTCGGGATCACGAATAGAAACTCGGGGATCGAATTGAGTCGATTTTCTTCAGGAATGCTGCTAAGGCGATCAACGAAGCGCCGGCTGTATTGGCAGCAAATGTCGTAAGATAAACAGGTCCTCAGACGATGGTCGTGATGTTGCAGAGTCGAGGAAAGTATCCAGTCGATATTACAGTAGCTGTGAATAGGCTTAGTACATTCTCAACCGTCAATAAACCGGCACCTACCGTTCACCTTTCTGAAGATCTCCAACCGCTGTAGGCTGTATGAACTCGTGTCGAGCACAGCAACCTAATCCGACACCAGACGTGGCATAGTTACCCCTAGAATTTCTCGAGTTTGCGTGGTCTAATGCCGCCAACCCAGAGCATGTTGACATCTACGTGTATTAAAGATGACGCTGCATTCAAAAAGCAAGCACCTTACCTCAGATTCATTCGTGGTGGACAGAAGATATCGGCGGTACGGCTCATCAGGTACCATGTAGGACCAACCAGTTCCAAGTCCAGGATCTGTGGCCTCGCTAGAAACCATCTTCCGTTTTAGGCGGAAACAGGCATCAACGGCGAGGAATAAGGTATAGATGAAGCTGGCTTTGAGGTCAATATATAGAGCGTACCGTCTATGTAGTACTCACCTCTTTTCCGGCTCAGTAGACGCCCAGTTTGCAGGTAAATTAACCCCTGGTCTTGGGCAGGCTGGACAGAGCACCGCCAACTCGCCAGGTTGGGTTCGCTCAACTGTCCTGGTGCTATCATTACCACGACCGCCTCTCTTGAGAGCCTTGAGGTGACGCCACTCCCTGGTAGCCCGTCGAAAAGAATCGTATCGGTTCTAAGCTTCGTCAATAAGAGCTACTCAGCTGAAAAGTCACCATACCTTGAAAGAAAAACCACCAATGTTATTTGTCAGCTTCTCCAGGCCCCGATAGTAGTCGTAACTCGTAATCTTTCCAACCAGCGTCATCATATGAAAGTGCTCCAAAAGGCGAAAGGTGAAGCACGTTTGAGGCAGCCTACTCGTTGCAGGGTACCATCTGTGGGTAAGCAGCTGCTGCCTCATATCAGACAGCTGGCCAGCTCTCCCACACTCGCAATAGTAGACCCGTACTCGATGGAACCCATTAGTGTGCAAAACAGTAAAGTTTTGCGGCGCATGGGTGTTTGGGGCTGAGCATTGGCTGTTAGAGAGATGGCCAAGCTGCACTATCAACCCCAAACTAGCGAGCGATACCCTTTCGAAGTAAAGGCCATTCCACATCTAAGCATAAAGTGAGCTACTGATAGAATGCACAAAGGAGCTATCTCACCTCGATTATGTCCAAGGGACGATCCCGGTGCGTCACTAGTATACATTCCTTGCATAGAAGCTGGATGGAAAAGCAATCTCGGCATCGAAACCTTGGCTCTCGTCCCATTATATTGCAATGAAGACAACAGTCTTTGTCATTCCTTCCTAGCCCCTCGCCAATCATGAGTATGTTAAGGTATTCCTGTCTGAGCTGTATCCAGTCTTCCGCGTATCGTTGCTTAAAGGGCCAGTTAGCATCCTTCCGCTACAAGATTGCGAAGACGTACCCGACCAGAACGCTCGGTGGGCTGGGCAGGCTCTGGGCTATTATGACCAATACCAACCCACGGGGTATTGCTCTCTTCGCTGCTACTGCCATCATTGCTGTCGCTATCGACATCACTTTCCCCGCTACCGCTGCTCTCATCATCACCCTCACCACTATTCTTGCCATCACCTTCACTACTGCCGTCTCCATCGCTAAGGCGACTGCTATGCGTATCAACCTGCATTGTCATCGAGGCAACGCCTTCGGTAATCGCCTGCTGGGCACGCTTCACAGGGGTAGGTTCTGCCAGTGAAATTGGCTTGCTAATGATGCGCCGTCGGTCGGAAGATACAGAAGACACGTATGCATTATGAGGGCTGCTCTTGGAGCGCTTGGGATCCCGCGGTAGCTCATCATCTGAGTCTGATGACGCCGAGAAGTCATCTGCAGAATATTGAGTGAGGCTACGCTGCTTCTGGCGACTGCGTTTGGACATGGGAAGGGGGATTTGAGTGTAAAAGGTCCAGGATACCTGCTTTTAAACAGGTTTGCACATGCTAAATACGGCGAGAAAGATATATTGAGAACCCCAGACAACGACAGGCGATGAAATGGCACTTACTTGGGTGGAGCTACGCAGCTGCCAAATAGATATCAGAGGGAACGGTTGCCAAATAGATACCAGAGGGAAGGATAAGTTTGGAGCGGTAGATGCAAATAAAGTAGCTGGAGTAACCCGAAAGCTGCATGCACCGGGGAGTGTGTGTTTTTTGTGGCATATTAGGGGTACTGGCTCGGATAACCCTCGGAAGTGGCGCTATCTGAGGCCAAACGAATACCATAGAAAGGCATCAAGGCAATGCCGGTGAGGGAGTAAGGTGGAAACCATGGAGTTGCGGCGTTTGACGACAGTCATGTCTTCGTGCCACGCTGAGAACGCGATGCCATTTGGGTTGGCTCCTGTATTGGCCAAATAGATACCAGAGGGAAGATATTTCCAGACGACTGAGCTCGTGAAGCCGGAGGAAGCGAGGATGCTGCATGGGATCAGCATCATGCAATGCGTCAGGTGAGGCCTTTGGGGTCCTTCTAAATGAGCAGGCCACTGTGAGGACTAAGAACTGACAAAAGAGGTCCAGAAATATGTCAACAGGTCCGAAATAGTTCAACATACAGGCGCACACACCTTAGGCCCCATGAGATGCTGACTCTTCTGTTGTTAGCGGCAAAAACAGCCCCCGTGACATCTCCTTGCCCTAAAAACAGATAGGTCCACGTTAGACTGCAGTTCCATGGGCGTAGATTGCGTTCAATCTGACTTACTGGTTTCGTTGATGATGGTTCGCGACAAGTCGGATGCTGTCGGACGTGTGACATGAACAGTTACGTTGTCACAACGAGCTCCGGCGCTTATTCACCGCGTGCAGCGAGAATTGTCTTCCCCTGTATACTAGAATGGGTTTCTTTTTGTAGTAGACTAGAATGAGCTTCTTTTTATAGTAGGCTAGAATGAGCTTCTTTTTACAGTAGGCTAGAATGAGTTTCTTGTTTATGCGAGAATGAGTTACTCATTGTCGACGCAGCTTCAAATTCACCGCGCATAGCGAGAATTGTCTTCCCCTGTATACTAGAATGAGCTTCTTTTTATAGTAGGCTAGAATGAGCTTCTTTTTATAGTAAGCTAGAATGAGCTTCTTTTTATAGTAAGCTAGAATGAGCTTCTTTTTATAGCAGGCTAGAATGAGTTTCTTTACTGTAGTAGGCTAGAATGAGCTTCTTTTCCCGATACGCGAGAATGACTTTCCCCTTTGACAAGAACGCGCTCGCAATGCCTTTGGCGCTAGTAGCCATATGGTGGTTATCTCAGCGTATATCTCTCGTTTCTACATAGACACCGGTGCTCATTCGAGTGAGTAAAACAAGACTACGGCTACACCAATAGATAAGTAGAGTGGGCATGGTGGCAAACGCGATACCTGTTACAAAATCGGAGTAGACGCAGGCCCATTTACACGATAATACACCTGCCACGCCTGGTCTTATCTTGTGGTGTTGAGCCTACATGGGCACTGTAGCACGCCCTTTGTCTAAGAGCCTCGACTAAAGACCTAAAAGGAACATCCACATTCTGTCCTGTCTTTGCGGAAGCCTCAACAAACCTACAGCCAAACCGCCCTGCAAGGCTCACGCCATCCGCTTTTGACACCTCTCTGTCCTCCGCCTTATCGCTTTTATTCCCTACCAGGAATATAGGAGAATCCACTCCCTTCCTCGAGATTATTGCCTGGTGGAATTCTTCCATTCGCCTGTAGCTTGAGTGCATGTCAATCGAATAGACTAAGATGCAAGCATGGGCTTCTCTGGACACAAGAGGATGGATCTTTAGCGTAGTGCCATGGGGTTACAACGATGAGAGGAACATACCGAATCCACTGGTCACGCAACGTAGCGAATTCCTCTGTAGTTTGAATGGTAAGCACCTATGTGAGGACCCTGGTTCGATATATTCACCTTGACCGGCAGTATCTATCACTTCCACACGGCACATCTTTTGACCAACCAGCAGCTGCTTTTGATAAGCGTCCTCAATGGTAGGATCATAGGTCTATCAATCGCCGATGAGTGGCGACAGACGAGCGACATGGTGGTATTTGACGCACTTCTGTTCAATGCGAAGAGCCCTCGTAAGTTGATAATCCACAAGTAAGCCCTATCATACCCACCAAGAAAGGCATCCAAGGTAAACTTCGAAGAAATAAGCAGAAAACCCTGACGATGAAGACAGACCACATACTTGAACAGCTAATGCAGTTTTTCCAACACCACCATCACCGAGCATGGCAACTCTCCACCTATCCATAGGAATCCAATGAAAAATGCAGGGGAAAGGGTTGAAGTTGAGGGAGACTGTGACGAACGAACGTGGTGGGTGTTCAAGTTTATTCGCTCTTTAGCGATGTTTACATGTGGCGGTCTCGCTATACGTAAAGGTCAGGTAGGCGATTGGGTGGTTTGGAAGCAAATGCGTGAAGACTAAAACAGAGGTGTACAATGGGAAGGGGGGCATTAAAATGAAAGAAATAGGTCAGAGTGTAGGTATCAGGATCAATATATGTAGCAGCGTGAGGGTGAGATAGACGAGATATCGTGTAAATGCTCTAGGTATGATATGGTCCAATGCAAGGTCAACAGGCCAGGCGTAGGCCCATCAATCGATTCGGAGCGTCTTGTACAGTTCATCGGCAGCAGAGCCCCGATTGATATGGGCAACGATGCTCCCCTACCTGAACTTCAAGGCCGCAATGCTTCGGCTACTACTCGTCCTCCTCGTCCTCGTTCTCGTCGTCGTCGTCGTTCTTGCCATCCTTGTCGTTGTTGCCCTTCTTGTCGTTCTCGTCATCCTTGTCGTTCTCATCGTCCTCGTCGTTCTCCTCCATGGAACTAGTTTCATCATCCGTTGAGCTGCGCTCGTCATCACAAGAGCTCTGTGGCGGCCGTATATAGCACCCCTGAGATGAAGCAGTTAGCCAACGAAATCAAACCAGAGGTTAAGATTTCACACGCCTTATACTGAGACATACGCCTAAAGATACTATAACGATCCCAGCCAGCCCCACTGCTTTGGCGGCTGAGCTGCGAGCCATCGTCGGTCTGGGTACACAGGGTCGGCGTAGGTTCACGAGACAGCTGACGATTCTGCGAGGGTTGGATTTCCGAGTTCACTGAGCCATAGCTATTCATGGAGGCTTGAGAAATAAGGGCGGTGGTCTTTCTCGGTGAGTTCGCGCTGTTTCCCTTGCGTCTCGCTTGAACCGCCGCCGAAGCAAGGCTGCGTCGTCTGATCTTAGATACCGGATGCAATTTATCGATACGGACCAAACCATGCCCTCTTTTGGTCTGAAAGAACAAGGAAATTAGATAGAAACCGTGGCAGGAACAACAACGCACCCTCCACAAGAGATATTTCATGAGTTCCTTTGGATCCTGAACCTCATGGTCTCTACGGTGAGTTTTAGCCAGAAAGCTGAACTGCAAGAGTATAGCAGACTGACCCTTTCAGCCTAAACCCTTGGCATTCGATCTCCTCATCATTCGTCTCGTTGGACCTTGTAGACATGATGGAAAGGGAAAAGAATGATTCGTGGGAAATTACGTTTGTTGGAATTAGGAACCCGACGCACTCGGGGTCGGTGGGCCTACCAAAATCGATAATCTCAGTTTTTGTCTGCAACGCGATATACCCTTTTGCATGGATGATAGGTGAGCATGGGTTTCTATTGATAAATCCTACGAGAACTAAAAAATATCCTATGGCGAAATAAGCAGATCGTTGGCCAAAACGAATGGTATCGCGAGCTTCAACTCGACGTGTCCCAATCTCAGCCAGTCAGGAATTCAGCGTCGGAGCCATAGCCCTCAAGATACATGCCAAGGCCATATCCAGGTGCGGGGACCAAGGCAGGTGCATTGGAAAGAACGCCGGGCGATGGAAGAGGGCGAGCGAGCTGCTGGTTCGTTGTGCCGGTGAGTGAGGCATTCAACCCTGCACGATGCCTGTCGTTTCGACCTTGCAGGCCCTTAGATGTTTTCAGTCGCTAAAAAACACGTTTTAGACACGGCCCTAACAACATGGAACGACTCTTACCTTATTGAACTGCTCCTTGGTTATTTCTGCGATGCCTTCAGAGCCGGAAGAAACCTCACAAAACACCCTTTTGCTAGGGCATCGGTAGCGGCGAGCATAGCGTGGAAATCCTTTGGGGTGTCTAATCGAATTCTCCCTGTGAACGTCGTCAATACCGTACGGATATGAAGGGATCGAAGGAGGCTTACCCTTTCAGTCTGTATCCAAGCATCTTGACCTCGCCGTCGTCCTGATATGCTTTCTTAGATCCAACAAGCTCTACATCGCTTTCCTGGGAGCTCTCCGCCTCACTTTCTCCGCCATCCTGCTCTCCTTCATCGTCACCCTCATCCGCCGAGCCATCCTGTTCAGACCTTTCGTTCCTCTTATCATCGACATTTTCCGCGGCCGAATCTTCATTATCACTTGCGCCAGAGGTCGCGTCGCCTTCGAGTGCAGGATCTTGGGGCGTTTCTCTAGAGTCCGAGCAAGTGGAAGCCCTTTGCTCATCGTTGGAGACCTCGGAATCCGGTTCTCGCGTTCGCGGCGCCATATCGGAAATAGTAGCAGACGAAATCAGAGGAGTAAGAGAAGAAATGGGGGAGATGTTGGTGGAAGAGCAAAGGGAGAATAGGCATGTACGACCCAAGGTGAGCACCGCAAGCGGTCACGTTTTCGCTACCTCTCTCTCTGACGCGGTCATCGCAGCTTTACGGCGACTTCCACACCCCTTCTTTCTCACCACACCCATCCGAATCCCCCTCATCCGAATCCTTCTCAATATGCAAGCCACAACTATGCCTACACATCCTTTCAAACCTCAAGAAGACGACCTAGCATCGCAAGGTAGGCCTATTACGGTCTCTTTCGAATGTCTTCGCGTTCCATCTTTCAGAAATGAAACGAGCGCCTTGATAGCCATTGGCTCGCGATGCTTACTGCAAACCCAGGCGTAAGTCCATCCACAGACCGGCCTGAGGTTTGCACCAAGGTATCCAGCCAGGCGCTATGTCTTAGGGCGAGACGCCTACGTGGGCATGGGCTTTAGCTTGCGATACCTACTGTAAACCCCAGGCGAAAGTCCATCCACAGACCGGCCTGGTGGACTGCACCAAGATATCCAGCTATCTCATCTCACCGCCTAGCTTTGGCTGTTTTAGCGCGATGGCCTTCATGGCGCCTTTGTTTTTTTCTCTCTCTGTCTTTCTGGGCTTCAGCCCGCTATCACGCTCTGTTGCTAACCCTTTGTTGAATAGACATACGGGTTCTTCGATTCCGCGGCTACAACATTGAGCGGGAACTTCGCTCCGAAAATGAGCGCCGCATCGTCATGGAGAACAGCGGCGAGCTTACGGACGAGCTGCTGGACCTGGAATACGAGGAGGTAGACGAGCAGAGCGTACCCCATATCCGCGAGCAGCTTGACGAGCTCATATCCAGCGACCATAGCCCGTCATCGATGCCACGTAGCAGCCGCAAACGCAAAAGCAGCGTGTCTAAACCGCCAGAGCGTTCATCTCAGGGGGGTTCGCCAGGGCTCTCAAAGCACGCGCCAACTACAGATACGCCTCCGATGGCTTCCGATTCCTGCGCCGGCAAAGAAGACCCCCAGAACGAAGGTGGTGGGCCAGATGAGACAGCAAAGCCAGGGCTTTCGCGCAAGAAAAGGCGCTACCAACGCAAGACCGAGCTTGCTCGCCTCAAACGAAAAGAGGAGGCTAGGGCGAGAGATGCGAAGGCAGAGGTTGATGCCTATGCTATCAGCGTGGCACAATCATCGCAGCACGCCGTTTTGAGCGGGTTCAATGCCATGGGTATGCCAGCGTCGAAGCCGGGATGGATAGGTACTAAGGAGATGTCTCGAGCTGATCTACCCCCGGTATCGAAGCTGAGGGACTTTTGCTGGGATGGAAAGTAGGCGCCCACCTTATCGCCGTCGAATTCTTTCTCGCTAACTCTCGTTTCTTGGCAGGGTAACAGTGCTCCTAATTGATGAGCTAGACAGGATATGGACAGTGCTTGGAGCGCCCCCTCCTCGTGCAAAAGACTGGGGTAGCGTCAATGCGGGGCTCATGGAGGCACTGGAGCACTACGACAAGGAGTCCGCCTTCAGCAGCGCAGACATGGCAAACAGAAGGGCCGAGGGCCAACATGCTGCTCGCAATCTGGGCGTATCAAGCGGAGGAGGCCAGAAGCAACCGGGTAACATAGCCATACGGGGTCTGAAAAACCAAGCGGCGATCAGGGCGTTTTCGAATAACCAGTACCTGGGTCGGCTTGTTGGGCATACTGGTCGTAAGTGCTTTCACGCCATTACCTTGTATTCAGCAATGACACTTTTACAGGGCTTTATGCAACGTACGCTAACCGACTAGCAGCTGAGAGCCGCCGTGTTTTCAGGGAGCTGAAGGGCAGGCTGCCAGGCCTGGTGTTTCCATTGCACCCTAGCCCTGAAGGAAGCTATTGGGCAGCTCGGTGCCTTAACACCGCAGGCACAAAGGAGACCGCGGCAGTAGTCACGGTTCCCCATACTGATTTTGGTAATTGGGCGCCCGGCTGGTGCTGTATTACTGCAATTGGTGACTTTGATCCTGACAGGGGTGGGCATTTGGTGCTCTGGAATGTTGGCCTGAAAATCAGGTTCCCACCAGGCTGCAGCATATTGTTCCCCTCTGCACTTATCACCCACTCTAACGTGCCGATCGAGGAAGGGGAAAGGAGGTACTCCATTGTCGAGTTTACCGCTGGAGGGCTCTTTCGATGGGTTCACAATGGCTACAAAAACGATGAAGACCTTATTATGGCAGATGAAGAGTGGAGGCTGTGGGAGGCAGAGAGAGCGGGTAGGTGGAAAAAGGGAGTTAGGCTCTACACAAAATTGTATGAGCTAGAGAGGGGAGACTACCAGGGCAAGGTGCTCGAGGAAGAGAGCGACCTAACAGATTATGATTACGATTATGATTCAGACTCAGATGAGGAAAGGCCAAGTAAACGTCGTAGAATTTAATTAGCGGCTAGGCTTTTTATCTACGTAGAACAAGTTCGTAAAATCATAAAATCATAACATACAGTAATGCTACCTCTTTTCAAAAACAAAGAACCTAACCATAGATGCCTCTAGCCGAATTGTAACTGGCCCATTTCGGGCATATTCACGTAGCGCTGGTCAAGCTCCGACCACCACTGCCCATTACTCTGCCCGTTCTTCCTCTTCACAGCTGCCATTCCCCATGGGTAGAAGTCGAACAAAGAACACCAGCACCTCCTCCCCATCCTCTTCTGCAAAGAAAGCCCAGAAGAAGGCTACTCATCAGCCAGCTCCAGTCGTCACCGCTGTCAAGCGGAGTCACAAGGCCAGAGCTTCCATCCAGCCTGAGGAGGAGGCTGCAGAGAAGAAGAAGCGAGGTAGAAAGTCGGATTGGCCTGAGGAGGAGCTATCCTTTCTTAAAGGATGGCTCCCGGTATACGTCGAGACGAAGGGTAACAAAGGGAGCGTTTGGTCACGCCTCTTCCCTGCATTTTTGGAGAAGTTTCCAAAATACAGAGGCAAGGTCAAGCTAATCAGGGGTCCTAGTGGCTGCTCTATTGTGCCATTCGAGGGTGATGCCGATTCCAGCACTGACGCCGGCTCAGGCGCTAATGCAGCAAGCTCGAACGACAGTGCCGACAGTGCCAGCTCCAGCAATGCACCGGATGCTGCTAACGCCGCTGGTACGAACACGGTGGAGGCGTCAACTTCGACAACCGTGCCAGCTGATGCCCAGCAGGCTGCTGATAAAGCAACCTTTGAGGCTGCCCAGCAGTCTAGCAGCAACGAGGAAGCAGAGCCCACGCCTGACTCTGAAACGACAGAGGTGTTGATGGATTGGGAGGCCATCAAGACGGTATGTGACGTGGCATGTGTTCAACAAAAGTCGCTGATGGAAAGAACGTTGCAGAAGGCGACAAACTGGTTTTACAACCACAAGGGTGATGACGCCCGTGCTACTGGGTGGCAGCCGCTTTACAGGGGCCTGTCTGCACCCCCAAGGCGCCCTGTGCGGGTTCCAACCTTTAAATTCTACATGCGTATCCCCGAGAACTCGGCGAAGGTCAAAGAACAGTTTCGGCGGAAATACCTCGAAGGCCTTTCGGCGGAGGATATCCCTGCATGCAATGAAGATAATGTCAAAGGGAGCGACGAGCGGGAAGAGGAGGTTAGCGCCGAGGATGTTGACCAAGTACAGCGAACGATTGAGGATTGGGATAGCCTGGATGATGTAGAGAAGAGGAAGATGCTGAAGACGCATGGGGTTGCTATGCGATGCGTAGTGGCAAGGGAAATGTTTCAAGCTGAACCAAGCGAGCTTCAGGAGTCACTGTCAAAGAAGAACGAGGAGGTGTATCAGAATAAGCTTGCAAAAATCAAGGCCAGCCAGAGCTCGAAGGCGGTTGCTTCCGCAGATGACTCACCTGAGCTGAAGGAGCTGTGCGTTTCTTCAACCTCTAGCCCAGCTATATCCTAACAATTCCTGTAGCCGGAGAGACAACATCATCCCTGCAGCTGAAAGTTGGGCTGCCGATATTTCAGCCATGACCGGAATGCACGTATCCATATTCCTCGGGATGCCTCGTACTAAAACTGGGGAGAAAATCAAGATTGAGTCGTAAGTTGAGCTGCTAACTATGGGTGTAGTTTGACTAAAAATAGCAATTAGCATCCATTCAGGTTTAAACAGCGACGGAAAGAGGTGGGTTGAACATGACCGGGAGAAAGTAAAGAAGGCTACAAAATATTTCTTCTCTTACCTTGAGACCTGTACGGCGGAGCCTGCACCGCGAGAAATGAAGGAGGACAAAGAAAAGAGCAAGAAGGGGAAGGGGAAGGGGAAGGGGAAGAAAAAAGAGAGGGAGAATGATGGGAGAAGTCAAGGTTCGTTGATCAACATCAGCTTGATGCTTCTTTAGCTGACGGGCACGTTTTTTGCACGTTGTAGACTCGGTATCCGGGGTGCAACAGCCGGACCCGGATATTGTTCCTCAACGTCAACCATCAGAGTCAACCGTACAGCCAGGGAGCTCTGGCTCTCCAGCACCTCCCGTAGCAGGATCACCTAGTAATGGTAAGTGCTCCTCAGCCTAGGCTATATATTTATTAACGAATGATAGTGCAAACGACTACCAAAGAAGGTGGGCCAACTCGCAATCCTGCGAACCCACATCGGCCAAAGAAACGACCGCCACTGGTAAAGGCTCCGTCTCAGCCAAAGAAGATGAGCGCCAGGATGAGACGAAGGATCTTACAGGCCGACGATTCCGACGAGGAGGAAGATTCTGAAGGTACTCTTGAAGACGTCTTCGAAGATGGTCTTGAAGATGACCTTGGAAACGATCTTGGGGGTTCCATTGAAAGAGAAGCTGAGGAGCAAGGGGACCTGGAACGAAGCCATGGAGATGGAGCGTTAGCTGGTCCATCATTTTTCTCATCTCTCAACCCAGAAAATCCGGACCAGCTATTTCCTGAACATGAAGACGGCCTGACTGGCAGCATCTCCATCAACGAACGGGATGCCTCATATGGCATGGACGTTGATCCCAAGCCGACAAACACCTCCAGCTCGACCTTGGTCACGGATCAGCTCATCAACGATCTCAACAACATGGTCAGCAATGAATACAGTCTGCCAGTCAGGGCTGGTACTTCGGACGGCGATTTGGAGCTCGCTGAGCATGCCCAGGTTGTGAGCACCCCAGCCCATCCTCAGCTTGTGCTAGAAGCTACAAAGCTGATACCAAGGGGGGAGCATGGTGAATGGGCTGAGCAGGCTCTGAAAACGCTCACCACCAGCGAGAGTTTGGTGCAGCTTCCAGTATGGCAGCATATCCTCCATCAATTCTTCACGCTTCAGTCCATCTACTCATTTTCCAACCCCAACTCGCAGTCCCGTCGCCTCCCATCCGATAGCCGGCCTCTTATTTACAAGAAGTGGTTCAAAGAAGCTCGCCTCGATGCTACTCCTAATCCCTTTCCTCCTCTTGAGCAATTTGCCGACGGCTTGTGGGCATGGTGGGAATCTATCAGCCCTGGCTGGAGAGAGCGAATTGGTGACCGTCACATCTCGAGAAGTAAGAGCGGTGATTGGAGCATGCTTCGATACCCAGGCCAAAACGGGCTCCTGCTTCCTATCGTGGGCCTTCAATGGTGGTATCTTACCGAGGCGAAGGAAGGCGGGTCTAAGGACTGGAAGGAGCTTGCAGAAGATGTTTTATGGACGGTGGAGTCAATAGTCAAGTGGGAAATCGAGAACCCGCAGGCACTACCTCCTATCTCAACCCAGAAGCCTTCTGCTAGCCAGCCTCCTCCCAGCAGCCAATGGCGCCTTGCCCGAAGCATCCAACATACTTCAGACTCAATTTCATCCAGCCAGCCGCCATCCAGCACACAACGACGCATTAGCCATCGAAGGTCTGGTGCCACTGCAAGCACCCCACTCCCTGCCAGTCAACCGCCACCCAATAGTCAGAGGCGCCTTAGCCAGAAATATCCGCGTGTTGAAGATTCAAACCCAGATTCACGCCCCAAGAAGAAGGCCCGGCGAGCGAAGGGCGTATAGATGCAAGGTATGCTTTTTTTTCAAAACTATCTGCTTTGTATTTGTTTTTTACAAAAGGTCTAGTTTCTCATATTCTTTTTTACAAAACGAGCTACCTTTATTGTGTTCTATTTTACAAAAAATGATCCTTTCCCCAATTCATTTTCCAAATTCATTTTTACGCCTCTGAGACCTTTACGACCCCTACGACCCCTACAACCCCTACGACCTTCTTGATTCATGACGACAGCTATGCATTTATCCTTTATACCGCCTTTCACGCTGCTTATTTTATTTCATTTTTTGAAAAAACATGTTATTTACAACTACGGTACAATAATGCAAGGAATGACCACCCATAGGGTAATTTAATGTTTTTTTTACAAATTTGGATGCAGGGTGTGTGCGTAGATACTTCGGTATTTTATGCAAAAAAGCGTGCTGAGGATCCACAGAGTTTAATAGAAAAAGGGCGGACGGCCGACTGTCCGAGGCTGTGCTTCCACACTCACTACGAACAGAGTCATCGTCCTGAGCGACATCCGTCTCCACCACCTCGTCGCCGACGGCAATGTCAGGCACCTCGCCTGGACCGTCACCTTCCAATCGGGCTACGCCACTGACACTAGACGCGTCCTCGTCGCCAGGGTCGGAAGGGGGAGCTATGCGAATAACCTCCGCAACACGACTGGGATCCAATGACCGAAAACAGGGATGATGCCACACAGCCCTCTCGGCCTCCCAAGTGATGACATAGGACGAGGAAAGGGAAGGAAGGGTCATCCGATTTACGAGAATCCTAGCGCCAGACACGGCCGAATACCTCAAGCTCCAGGAGGTGACCTTCAGCGAGTGGAACGCGTCTCGCTTAGAAACCGGATTCGCTAGGGGGGGGAGGTCGATTATCCAACAATGCCTATCACCAAACCACCTGGTCTTAACAGACAACTCGTTATCGACGCTGGCAGCCTGGGCCGCTGTAACCATGTCAACAGACTGCCACCCGCGAAACTCATACTTGATTCGAGCATGTATGACGCTCCACGTGTAAGGACGGAGATACATCGCCCAACGCTTAACGAAAGATGTCATTGGATACAGCGACACGACTTGCGTAGCGGTGGCGACGTTCATGACGAGGGCTGAAGCAAACCGTTACTGACTGCACGTCCACAAGCTCGGAACACTCACTGGAATAGAACCCTAGTATGGCTTCAACGGGTTCACCCTTAGTAGCCACCACCTGAACATTCATGCCATCTTCGTTCCGGAAATTGAAGACACCAGCCACGGAGCAATCGTCGTAGCGCTCGGCGACCGTACCAGCACCGGGATGATGGGAAGCAAGAGCTGCATCAACCGCCTCGGGGAAAACGGGACTCTGCTCCAACGACTTTACGCGCTTGCCTTCCATAACAGTGGACAAAGGCTTGAACTTGTAACCCAACGACCCCAACAGCTTCCCGCTGTCCAGGACACGGCCAGTTCGAACGAAAAGATCGAGGTCAGAGGGGGTAAACCCCCGGCGAGAAAGAACTCGAACCAGAACGGAACCAGAAACCAAGGCCCCACTGTCGGACTGAAAGGTTCTAAATCGCTCGATATCGTCGAAAGACTTGAAGAAGGGACCATAAATCGCATTAAGGCCGAACGTAGTCCTCTCGTACTGCGACACCTGGCAACGTAGAGCCCAAGACAACTTCTTGGCAGTCATAAGATCCGCAGGATTCAACGCATCGAAAATGGGACTTCGTGCAGGATAAGGTCTAGCAAGCAAAAGCAACAGCAGTTAACGACGATTCGCCAGCATTACACGAACTCGACTCACAGAGCAGTAAGATGATCCATTGCGACGCGTAGACTAGAGATATCCGATTCACAACCAAACCGCAGCGAAGGAACAGATGCAAAGGTTAAGAGACCCTTCCCTGCTGGCAAAAAACGAAAGCATATTTATACCCTCTCTGAAAGATAACTTTAGCGCAACCAACCCCAGAAATCAACCCAAACCAAATCAAGACTCACCTGCACAACGGTACCGAGGAGACAGGTCATCCCAGGTCCGAAAAGGACACCAGATCCCAGATAAAGAACATCGAGACCGGCATAGAGGGTATCGAGGGGACAGGTCATCCCAGGTCCGAAAAAGACACCAGATCCCAGATAAAGAACATCGAGACCGGCATAGAGGGTATAGTCGAACGGAGAACGTCCAACAAAGCAGGGAGAATGCACCCTGCCACGTAACGTTTTCCCACGAACGAGCACGAGACATGTCAGATAACGTGAAAAGCGCCGAGCACTGAACCGAAACTCTTCTCTTATCGAACACAAGCTGACGATGCCACACGAATCGAGCCATACACGAAAAGTCAGAATGGCGTTTTTCGGGTGCAAGGAAAACCGAAGACCAAGCTGATCAAAATCAATACCTTCGTGGACTCCAGAACCCACAAACACTCGTCACTCGATGAACACGCCAGCGGTGAGTAGTCTCCCCGATTCCGTTCACTACAACACTGACGAAACCAGAACGAGGAATCCAGCGTAGAGCTACGAAGCCGGAGTGCAGAGAAGGCCACTTTCAAGGTAATCTGCAACGGATGCCACGGCCTGTTCCCCCCCGGAAGCACGAAGTACTGTTCCAGGTGCTATGTATCTGTCTACTGCGTAAGTACTGTACGCATTAGCAATCGAAAAAAACAATCGCTTATTTTGAACAGTCTAAAGAGTGCCAGAAGAGGGACATAGGCTACCATGGACCCCGCTGCACTCCGCCCGAATCGGAAATCACGACGGCGCTGAGGAAGTACCTCGCCAAGAACGATATCCTGGTCAGACAACACGTAAGTGCGTCGCTGGAAAAGACACTGGCCAGCAGCGACGTGTTGCCCGGTGCCTTCCTCTCCCGCAATGCCTTTCTCATGGCAGTACGATACACTCCGGGAAAAGATCCCACTAGTGCAAAGAACATTACACCAATCTTCGACTCTCTCGCAAGTCGTAAAACGACGTTCAGCTCCGAGATCATCCAGGTCATGGTAGACATCAGGCGGACGACCAGGGACTGTAGAGGAGTGATGGCCGTGAGGATACACGTCATTGCAGAGAACGATGTTACTATAGCAGCTGCGACTAAAATGTGGCCACTAGTGTAGGAATACCAACATCCGAAGCACCTTGTACCCTACGAGAATTTCATGCAACGGCTACCTACTCATAACACACGCGAAAGCTGTAGACCACGAAGATATATTGCCCGCTGAATCCAACAGCAGCGCGAACGGCGTGCTCCAGATGAAACTCGTGAGCTCTGGGCGATTTGCGCAGATTCTATTCACATTCATAGATAGTCCCACTCTGAAACTGACCACCCCAACACGAGAACCCGATTCCTCGACCGGGTCCCAGAGCACATATCATGAACCACGAGGCCCAACCGACAATGCAATCGCTTTACGTCTGTGTGAGACCCGCATGCAAAGTGCCATATCCCGGCGTGCATTGCAAAGTATCCGTGAGCGAGACGGTTTCTTGCTAGCACAAATGAGCTGACTGCCGAGAACTGAATCTAAATGTAAAGCAAATCAGAATCATCGTCACCCCAGTAATTCAGAAAGCCTCACCATTGCAGTCGGCCTTCGTTTGCGGATAACGGCCCTCCCATCCTTCCGAGGTGCACACATCCCCTCCGTGATGTACCAGGATACTGGAGCGCGAATTTGGAACAGCCCGATGCGCCCCTTTAGATCAAGAGAAAGGATATTCTCTCTCGTGACCAGCTTAACACCATTCTCCTTCATGCGGACATTGGCAGAGGCAGCCAATCGCGGAGGAACATTCTCAACCCCCGGAACAGAATTATCTGGTACCTCTCCGAGCTTGTTGATCTCCCTGTGGACTTCGTTCCCGACAATTCGTACTGCCCAGTTGAATAGTTGCGGGTTTGCGGAACGGATGTCGGTAGGAAGCTCTTCGGGATCGAAATCCTGGTAGATTTCATTCGACCGATAGCTTGGCGGGCTATAGCGATGCATACGGACGTTCTCTGCAAGACGGACTGGTTTATGTCGAAGTAGCCCTTGCAAAAATCGTTGAACCTGCACCAAATGCGTCTTCCTGCGGGTCCTAGCATCCTCTCGTCGAATCTGCTGTGTGAATGACACCATGAAATGCGCTACTGAGTCGAAGCCAAGCTCCCCAATAAGGTATCGGGAACTTTTTCCAACTTTCTGGTGCTCATTCAACCTTCCTTTGGGCTGCGAAAGTGCCTCGTCCGAGAAGAGGTCATTTGCGTCGTCTTCATCAGATGATAACGATTCGACTGAGGGCACCAACACTGAAGGTCGTGTGCCACGCGTTTCGACCGGAGACTCGGGCGGGGTGCTGAGAAATGTTGGTATTGGGTGACTGAATGTGGTTTGCGACGGTATTGCGAATTCCAAGGGCGACATCGTAGGTGACGGGTAGTCTGTAGGTCCCGGCACTTCTCACTGTCTGCGCAGTGTCAAGGGAACGTTGTGTTGCGTTGGATGTAGGAGTGACTGGAGTGGGTGGCGTAACTGTTTGGTCGGAATTCAGTGTTGCCAAAGGATTCTGGGAGCTGACAGCTGCTAAAAAATGACGTAGAGGCGATGGACGAGGGGTCTGGGAGAGGTCGGGTAGAAATATTTCGGGTTATTGGTCTACCTCGACCGCGGGTGCCATTTGAACGCAAACTTTGAATGAACGGCTGGCTTAAACTCAGGTGTGGTACATGGGGCACTGGAGATGCAATGTACCGCGTAATCCTTCGTCCACGACCACGCTTTGAAGGTATAGAATCTGCGACGGCCGTAAACGATGAAGCTGAGGATTCCGAGGAATTAGTTGACTGAGTGAACGAGCTGGGAAGGAAATTTCTGCGGGAAACGTTCTCATTTGGGGCCATAACACTCGAGTATTGGGTTGAAAGTGAAATTGCATTGAACTACGTAGGACTGCTGGTGCAGTCGCGTAGAGAAGATGAGATACAGAGGCAAGTTGAAAATTTCAACCGGGCGCTTAGGGATACACGTGAGTTATTATTAGGCAACAATTGTGAGCGCTGCAAGAGGGGGACATAACTAGCAGACGTCATACAGCAACGGACATGCTAAAGCTTGCACCGTCATGGTGGGTATAAGTCTGCCTAGGGGAGACTACAGAGCACACGTGTACCGCTCAAGTCATATCTGCTCTCACCCACAAACTGCTCAAAGCCAAGAGAAAAATCAAACACATGCCAGTCAGCGCCACAGATAACCCAGCGCGACCTATGGTATCTCAATAAATTGGTCGATAAGAGCGCAAGTGGAACAGACATTCACGCACCTTCCAGTCGTCTCTCCTTCATCCCGTTGCCATCCAACCACCCTTCTGAAGCCCTGCAACTGCCCATATTCGAGTCCTTGTGTGGTTGCATAGTCAAGTGACAATCATAGAAACGAGCCAATGTACGGGGAATAGAGCAGACCAGCCAGAAGACCCATAGATCGATTGAAACAGCCTGAGGCACATTGAGGAAATGGATGACTTGATATTAATTGACGAGAAGAAGACTCGCAGTCTTGAGGTCTTGAGGTCCTGAGGATCTGAGGAAGACAGAGACGGTCCCTAGCTTTTCCCAGTCGAAATCGTCGAAGATGCGGAGAGAAATTTTAAAATTACCTCATCTCTCGGTTTCCTCGCCGCGCACGCAATATTTCCAACCAAAAACTACCAAACGTACCTCGGGTCGAGGCAAACTATAGAAACCGGATCGACGAGATCTGATACGATTCAAGCGATTTTTCATTGAATACGACGAATTTCAGCCAAAAGTGGAATGAAGTTCAACCTCGTTTGGGTTCAGTGTCTAACATACAAAAAAGTCAAAATTCTCCGAAACTCAAAGTCACTTGGTGCAGAAAGGGAAACTGGGACGCGGGTTTGGCTCCTCCGGCGCCGAACCACCAAGAAACCCGACGATCCTCAGAAAAGCGACCTCTCCTCGCGCCGGAAGTGCCACAATCCGACTACCTGTTGTGTCTACTGGTGTACAACCGACATCCCTTTCAGGGTTGCATCAGACAACTATTCGCCATCCTCCACCAATCCTGCATCGGGATAACTAAACCTACGTGAAGCATAACGATACCACGGGCTCCGCTCGTCACGCCATAATTCCCGACAGTCCTCAGCAAGACCCACACAAGGAAAAAAAAAAAACATATATAAAGCAACCATATACACAGAGAGAACCCAGACAAACAGCCAGTCACACGCGAGAAAGCCAGAACACGGAAAAGGGATGGAAGTAAGAAGCCGTCAAGGAAAAAAAAAACGAGAACAGGAAAGAAAAGCACCAGCAGGAAACAAAGAAATCAATAAAACCCGAGAAACACAACCGAAACACGGCCCACGCCATTGAGGACCAGGATCACCCATATCCACCGACCAGCCCAAAACCCACAAAACAAATCAACCATCTATCTTCCCAAGCACAATAGCAAACAACGCATTGAAATGAACGGTGTGATGACTGCTAGTGGTACCGCGGAAACCAGTAAGGGTGAAAGCGACCGTCACCAAGGAACCATCGTCCACCTCGGGATGCGGATAAAGCGGTAAACGAGTGTAACAGTCCCAATCGGCCGGAAGAAAGCGAAAGCCCCTGGTACCTGGGCGAGTGCGACCATCATACAGAGGAACTAGAAGCCTTCGTAAGCGAGCACACGCAGAGAAAACAACAAAAACCACGGACCTCCGTCATCGAAAAGCCTGTAAGGGGGGGCACCGTTCTCCAGGACATTCACAGCGGACACAGACGCGGCAGCGGCACCCGCATCGACCGTAAGAGCGGCACCGGAACCGATAGGACCCTTCGACGGACCAGAATAAGGGGTGGATGCAAGCTTGTCGGCATCCTTGTCGAACTCTAAAAAGTCGTTAGCCTTCAAAAATGACCACCGATACAGAAAGGCTCACGCCGAGGACTCCAGCCCTGTCTCTTCGTCTGAAAAATGAGCGCGCTGCGACGACCAGGGGCATGCAACTGAGAATCGTTGAAGAACGTCCCGACGTTACACTGTAAAAGATCCCAATCGTTCTCCAGAGGCCTGACATGGAGTTGCTTGACATAAGACTGGCCGACTTCCCGACCTTGAGAAACATAGCTACGAAGAGACACCCCCGTCAGAACGAAAACCGCGTTCTGGGTACCCTCGGCATGGGGAACTCGAAGACACTCCCACGACCGGACGAAAGACGACAACGGCAGCCTCACTGGATTCTTGACGGCTCGATACTCGACGAACAACATCGACCGCACCAGTTTGCTGCCCGCGAACATCAGCTCACCGAGAAGGGAAAAGAAACAACAAAAAAGACACGCACCTACGAACCCTGGAAGGCAAACCATCGAGCAAGCCCCCGTAAGAAACCGGAGCGAAATCGTCGAAAGACGTATCCGACGTCGAATACCCAATGAACTTAGATCTTTGCAAACTACACCAGAGTCAGCATACATTCACCGAGAGACAAAGAACGAACCGATCAGCCCAGCCAAGCTCGGAATACACCCCACGCAAATCCGGGTGTATCCTCTCCTCGTCCAATAGGGGCGATCCAACTGCACTCTCATTCTCGACCAAATCTCCGTCGTCCACATCCATGTCGCTCTCAGCGTCAGACAACACAGCGCCTGACAAAAACACGCCCTTCTCCCTAATGCCAACAGAAACCCACCACAAGCAGGACACGAGCAAACGCGGAGACAAGAAAAACGCGTAACAACGTCAGCTAGAAATGCCCAATACAGCCACATAGCCACATACCGCTCATCCAGACGGACAGATGGCACGCCATCGGACACGACGCTCCCACTGCGATACAGAAACCATTTAGACATATCGAACACCAATACACGGCAACAAACTCACTCAACGACACGCTCGTCAACGCCGACCACTGGCGCAGAACCTGACGTACTGAACGGAGAGAAGAACATTATCAGATGCATCACAAGAACACCAACACCGCGACATACACCGTAACCTCAGACGAACGTGGGTGAAGTGGCTCCGAATCAGCGTCATCGGAACCAAAGGCCCCTCCATCGCTGCCAGGAATGCTAAGGAGACGACAAATGAAACACCGCATCGAAAAAAAAGCAACCATCCCGCAGCCACCTACCTTCCCATAGTGGAACCTGACGAAAACACAGTACTCGGAGAAGGCAGATCGTCCTCAGAATCCGTCAACGGGCTAGAGCGAACAATCACCTTTCCCGAGCCCACACGAACACCAAGTGCAGACTCACCGCAAAATCAACCCACCCACTCTGCGAATAACACGTCATAATCCTGGCCCAGCACGAGACGAGCAAAACACGTACTGAACACTGACAGTCTTCTTCTCCACATCATCGACCGGCAACACCGACAGAGCATTCTCCCTACGGACCCTCTTCCTCTTCGCAGCAGGACAATAGGACAGATCGGACCTGGAAAAGAAAAGGAGAATAAAAATAAATAGACTAAACGCAGCACATTGGCACGAAGAAAGGACAGGACTTACTCGACTCCAGTAGAACTCTCGACGCCATCGACATCAATAGCGTCCAGCCTAGATGAAAACTGTAGGCACGAGACCGAGCAGGGACCAACCAACTCACGAAGACACCAATCCAACAGGCTGATCCACGCGAGAACGCCTGGAGGTTCGCTCACGCCTAAAACGAAACGAGTCAGAACCCGACCAAGCAGAAGGGAACAAAAAAAAAAAGACTCACAGCCGCGCATCGGACTTACGAGCGCCAACAGAACCAGTCCTACACCAGACGAGTCAGTCCGAGCATCCAGGAACAGCAAACCAGCACACGCCAACCACACTTACGAACGGGTCCTGTCCGACACACCAGTCAAATCCCGAACACCGCCCTTGACCGGAGAAGAACCTCGCCTACAAGGTAGTATAAGAAAGCGGGTCACACACAATAAACACAAAAAAACAAGGAGGACTCACTCCTGCCCAACAACGGCAGTCTGCTCCACGAGGCAAGAAGATCTACAGAGAACCATTAAACTGCCAAGCAGCCCACGACAACCACACTCACCCATCACGTTCAACGTTCAAACCACGGGCAGCGACCAAACCGACACCAGGCACACCACCATTCGCTGCAACACGAGACTCCCTACGACGCCGAGATGAGTACACGCCCAGGGTTCCAACCAACAACCTACTTCTTCTTCTTCTTCTTGTCCTTGTCCTTGTCCTTGTCCCAGACCGAAGACCTCACCCCGCTGAACAGACACCAAGGTGAACAATCGAGCCAAAAAATCGAACAACCACCGACCTCGCCGCCTGAACGACACCGACTACAGCGGCAGGAGACGCCTCAGGAGACATCTCAGGACTGTTAACATGACAAAGAAAGGCACAAGATGAGCATCCAACAACAAAGAAATAGCAAGGGGCGGAACTCACTAGTCAGACAAAACAGAGCTATCACTCTCAGAAGCGAGGTCCGCGACCATCACACACGGGCTGACGGTACAAAACAGCAGGGCAGAGCGGAACGAAACATCAGTCAACAAAAATAGGAGCTGAAGAACCGAAAGGCTTACTCGACCTTCCGACGCCGCACGCCCCGGACATCAGAAGCAGCACCGACAGAACTACGCGGGAAGGTCAACAGACGAACAGGCCAGACCACCGAAAAAAGGTATCACCTTCCCCCTGGTAGAACCAAGTCGACATCGGGGAGCCTAACAAACCAAGTAAATAATCAAAAAGCAACAAGAAAAAATACGGAGACTCACGGCACGCCATCGCCAGCTGCACCCTTGTCCCTAACACCCGAACGTCCAGTAGAAGCTTTTTTCGTTGAAGCACGACTGAAAACAGCATGAGTCCACGATGGCTCGAAAAAAGAAAAGAAAAGAAAAGAAAAGAGAAAAAAGAGGACAGAAAAACCGGTGCAGAGAAACGCTGAAAAGCCAGAGAAGCACTCACGAAACTCGTCTCGAAGAAGGCATATCGCAAATGTGCATCCAAGGTCGGCCACCACCCCCCTTTTAAACACAGAGCAGTCTTCACGTACACCACACGAACCATACTGGACACCAGGAAAGAACGATGACAAGCAGGAGAAGGAGATGTCACAGCGACACGTCAGAACGAAAACCCGAACAAACAAGGCATTAGCGTGACGTTGCTGCCAAACAGTGGCAAGCATCGGCGTTCACCAGTCATTCACTCCGACAAGAGGCCTAATCGTCTCCGATTCCACAACCACACCCTACACAAATCGCCACCGTCCTATTCGGCAAACATGCTACATTTCCATCCTTTCGACCGCGATAAAAGGATACTACACGTCGAAGGAGCCACAAAAGAATGCTCGGAAACAGATACGCGTACCAGAATGCTGGTAAGAACAAATCGTCGCATGCAGCGCATCCATTAACAAAACCCACAGCAGACAAACTCGAAGAACTTGCATCGGCCAGAACTATGTCAGGATTCCTGTCGCATCCGCTGGCATCCTACTCAAAGGTTCGGACCTACAGTATTCGGTCGACACCTCTTCTAACATATCACAAATCGAAGGGCTTTCCAGAAACAAATCTCCACGTAATCAGCTCTCGGTCTACCAACGGCCAAGCTTGGCACCTCACCTCCCCGACGGCAGAAGGAGTGGAGGAAGAGCTCGTCTTCACGATACAAGGCATAATCTTGCAATGCGACCTCCCACCGATAGTAAGGCCCTTTCCCAGGTATGTTCGCCCATCAAAGAAGAGAAAAACGGAACAATGACACCAAAGCCGACACCGTCACACAGATCGGTGTCTCCCATACACCTTCAGCAACGAATTCTTCTCTCTGGTTTCAATACGACCACATTCGCCGATGCCTTACAAGGTCTCAATCACGTGGATAACATACTACGACTTAACGTCAGGGACGACTCACCTCCGAAATCAACTCCACATAAATACGGATACCCGTCCATCGAGATCACGAACAGATACTTCACCAGCAAGCGCCTAGCCAACGAAGAGGACCACATCGGAATTCCTCTGGACATCGACCCCAATGGAATTCTCGAGGGACTCAGGGGCGACTCGCTAGTATACACCGCCGACAACGCAGTCCAATATTACCAACGCCAACTCGTGAACGGCGGACAGCAGTAAGTCGTCACCAAGCAACAGGAAACACCGTCTCATGCCCTCCCAGATTCAAACCCGTGAAACCAGCTCACATAAAGAAAGGCGACATAGTAGAAGTCCAGCTCACAGTCACGCTGGTCGAGTCAAGAACAGGAAAGGGAAAGAACACCAGACACCAGTACCTCACTAGGCTTGTCCTCCGCTCGATAACCCAGCTAGACAGCACCTACTCAGACGTGAGTCCTCACTACTCTCCTACGATAAGACGCGTCTAAACAGCCGATCACAGGCCTGCCGACTGGCTAGCTCACAACCGCCACCCAGGCCCAATCTGAAGCGCAAAATAGGCCACGACGAAGAAGAAGCCATGGAAACACAAGAACGGATGAAGAGGATGGCAGTAGACCCGTTTGGGGACTCCCAAGGAATATTCACGACACACTAAATCCGAGTACATAGACAACTCCTGCCGGTAGTAGTAATCCATAGCCTAATTAGTACTAGCTTATAGTAATCTATCGTCTCATTCTGTATTGCTTACCTGCTATGCACGGCCCGAAAAGTCTTCCCAAGAGGACCACACGAACCCAACCGCTCGACAACGAGCAACAACTAGGATTGCTACGCTCTACGGAGACCACAACGAACACGAAGGAGACACGGGTAGGGGCCGTACCGCAACAAAGAAGCCAGCTAACCACAACCTTCACAAAACAACTCCGGTAACAGCGACACTAGAAGCCAAACACATGGAACAAGGACGGGGGAAAGGCAAAGAAAAGGAGAGAACACAAAACACAAAGCAAGACCCGAATCGAAACAATACAAAACCAGAAGCAAAGAACGACAAATGTGAAGGAACGGGAGCTAACACGATCTACGCGCGAAAAAGGGGGAAAATGTAAAAAATCTCGACAGCCCGAACACCAAACATTCCACATCGATCCCTAATCAGCGCTACCACTGGCACCAGACAAAGCACCCTCGTCGCCAAACCCGAGCATTCCGAAGTCCGAATTTGAATATACCCTGATGCTAGGGTCCATAGGCAGAGAATCGAACAAGATACTCTGGTCGGGATGGAAACGTTCATAGACCGAATGAACGTGCCTACGGGGACGAGATCGATGTCAATGCAACGCTCTAGTGACAGGTAAAGAAACTCGATTGAACCTCTACGAAATCGGAGAGAAAGCGAGAACGACAAGCCCAACAAAGGGTACGAAAAGCAAACACCAACCCCGACACGCACGCCCAACACAGCGCAACACGGACGTCGAAAGCAAACAAAGACGATACTCAAAGGGAAAAGGAAGGAAAGCGAAGACGAAAACAGAGACTCACTCCACAACTGACTCAACTTCTTCGGCCAGAACCTCGGCATTCAACACTCCATCCCTCTCGTATTCAACAAGAACAGGACCTATCCAGGGACGCCTAAGACCTCCAGAAACAGCCTCCAGCTTTTCGGTGAGATACATATTGACCGGGAATCGATTCTTGGCTGCCTGAACAATGTAGATCAACATGTAAGGCTCCCTGGGATCCGTAACCATGAAAGTTCGTCGCAGCAAGCCTCGCCCATTCTTCCCCCGCGTCCGAGACTTCAGGTACGGGGAGTAGTTGAGTTCCTTGAGCGCAAGCCTTCCCAACGACACGATTTGAGGTTCACCGCGCACGGGAAAATAGAGCAAATCCTACACAACACGGAGGCGCTCGTGACTCCAGATATTACCAGAAAACAAGGACAGACGCTACCTTCGACCCTTCCAACACGAAATCCTCCGAAACGAAGTCAGGAACGACAGCCAGGCCAGAGGAACTCTCAACGTGCAGTCAGAACACAATCAGTCCTCGCGGATGTCCTGTACACATACCACTACACCAGCCACGTCTTGAGACGACAAGTCCGCCCTTTTTTCAGAGGGAGGCACGAATCTACACGTCGTGGAAAGCTAGGTGAAACATCAGAGACGCGCTCAATCATCAGCAGACGCGAGGAAACTAACCATGACTGACGAAACGAGAAAGTGAACTACCGAAAGACCACCGCCATCGAAATTAAAGCGTCGGGGATACGAATTACGCAACTACCTCCTCGGACAACTCGCCAGAAAGGAATGGAGAATCCTTTCCTTTCCGCTTTCGCGCGCCCCACGTCCACGCGGAAAGATGGCACCAGCAACCAAGAAGTTCCTGAAAAAAAATTATTTGTGAAAAGAAAAAAAAACCGAGAACGAAGAAAGTCAAATAATGCCGTACCGTGAGCGAACTTCTCGAACATCCACCAGGCAAGAGCAAGCCTTAAACGACAGCCCGTTGAATAGCAACACAGCTCCGCAGACGTCCTCCCGCGAAAAGGAATCGCAAAGAAACTTCGTGAACGGTACAGTCCGACCTCCGTGACACCCGTCGAATCGCCAATGCAACAGTCCTCGACTAACGACGGACATCCGACACAACGCAGCGCCAAATGTCATGAAAATCAGACGACCTCACCGTCGACGAGAACTCCCAAAGAGGCGGAAACCCCATCACCTTCTTTGACAGCAACGCCCAATTCGTTCCCGAAGCAACTACGGCGCCGACTCGAGCCCAAAGGGAATACTGAATACCAAACTACAGGGACCAGACCTCCATCCACACTAAATAAACCCAATCAGTCCCCTACACGGAAGCCCGAGAGCTAACCTTCGTCCTCCACCCCAACAGCAACCGATCCAAAGGCACAAGGAAACCGAAAAAAAGAATAGGAAACAACGATACAACGAAATACACGCACACCAGGCACACGAAACACGCACCGAACACGAGAACACGCAGCGAAACTCGCCCTCGCGCCTCGAACGAAATGCTTCTGAAACCCCAAAAAGCTTAACCGACGCTGGTCACCGACGCCTAGCCGTATAAAGCAAGAGATCCAAAAACACCACCGAGGAAAACCACGAATGCACCGGAAGGTACACGGGACACGGCAGCAAAAGAAAATGCAAAGCTACACGCCACCAGCACTCTATCGAGCAACAGAAACGCAACACATCCGAAGGGGTCGGCTCCGTAAGGTTGTCCATACGTCACGAACACGATATTAAAACACCGAACACATTCAGCACAGACCTTCCAAACAAAAGAATCAACCTTTCAACCATGCAGACAGGTGAACACGCCAATCCAGTCTCCCGCCCAAAGCCCATGCCCTAACCACACACACCCCACAGAGTCCACCCGAATCGCGCTCCAGCTGAATAGCCTAAGCTGGCCCCAAAAGCAGGCAGTACGAGGTCTCGTCGAGCTGCTCCTCCACAAAGGTATGTACACACACGTTAACCTCGAATACCAGTCAGGACACTGACTGAAAATCGATAAAGGATACACTGCACCTGTTGCAGAGGTCCTTCGAGCCACAACTTTCATGACAGACCTCGCAGACGTAGCAGCAAACGAGGAAGACACCGAAGACGACGACGAGAACAACGAGAGCACGGAAGAAGAGACGACTGAAGAGGAGAGCTCCGATACGGGAGCTTCCGACAAAGAGAACGAGGAAGGATGGGTGGATCTGGAAGACGAATCCGGGCGAAGTGACAAAAGAGAAGCCTCAGAGGACGAGTCGATGGACATAGGAGAATAAAATGTAATCGACTATCATTAGTAATACGAACACAGCCCATATGCTCCCACAATACACGATACAGAAACACATGCTACACAACTCCCACCGCACCCCCCAGAGAAGAAATGAATGACCACAGCACAAATCAGCCATCGACGTGAGAAAAGGCAACACAGTGCAACCAAACGATCTGACCACTCACACCAACAGCATAGACGAGAACACACCGACAACAACAACCAGAAACCAACGCCAGAGAAGTGGAGGCCTAATGAATCGAACCGACCAGCCACAAAACCATGTCTTCGCCCTGATAACCAAATTCATCCTCGCGAACGAGGAAAAACAACACGGCATCCGACTACTCGCTCTGAGCAAAGAAACACACGACGCGTAAGGCCCAAACCTCACACTTCGAGCATCTATTCAACAGCTAAATTCACAGCGTATGCCCCCTCTTCTACGAAACGGTGGTGCTTACAACATCGAACGCAACACATGTGCTGCTCGCTTCTCTCCGAAAGCATCCAGAACGGGAAAAATGGATCCGCCACTTATACGTCCGTATCGGCTGCACCACACCGGTGATACCACGAGAAACACACGCACTTACACCAAAACACGCCCCAGCTCCGTGCACGTTCTCAGAAAGCACACTGTGTCCACATTTAAGCCAGAAAGACACTCATCAACTCCTCCAGCTACTCCCGCTGATAGCTGAGAACACAAAGACGTTGGTCATCCACACCGACCAGTACATTCCCGAACTGGGCATCCACGTACGTAGCCGAACATTCCCCTCCGCCACGAACATACAAATCCCAGCATACATGGCCACGTATCACCCGTCGACCGGCGAAATGGGACCCTTTCCACAAGCCCAGTACCTCAGACTAACCGTCACAGGGGATGCAGGAGCTCACCTAGCAACAACAGCCCTCGACTACCGTGAAGCATCGTCCCTGAAACACATACTTATCTCGCTATGGGACGTCAGCGACAGTCTGACCACCCGCATCATCAACCATCTCCGAGTACCGGAAGGAATCAAAGGTGCAGGGATAGAACGCAACCGGGGAAAGACGCTGCCATGCCAACTCTCGGACCTGCCCCTGTGCGTCGTGACACCGTGGCTGGTGTTTATCATGGCACCTCAAGGTCGAGACCTCTTCAACACACGGTGGAAGGAGCTCAAGTCCAGCACAGAGACCAGCGACGGGTCAGCCATCGAAAACGCTCTCGACTGCCTATTCACAACGCGAGAAACCGCCGGGGGAAAGTTGTGGAAAGAGCTGGAACGACAAGCGGAGAAAAAAAAAAAGCTCCTGTCCCGTCTATAACACCTTGTATACATAACACACCCTATACACGCGTAGCACTACAACGAACCCGTCCACCGCCACCTATCCCGACCCGAACAACCCAGAACTCAACAAACCAGTAACGACTAGCAGACGGAAAACCGACAGAAAAAGAGAGAAAACAAATTGTATTTCATTGTATTTTTGACATAAATCGAAGAAAGCGAGCGTCAGAGACAAGGCAAAGCAAATAGTCGAACCCACGCACCTGCACGAGCCCTAGCGTACAACGCAGCACCCTGCAACATATCGACACCGAGACAGTTACCCAGTCCGTGAGTCAACCAGTCCAGCGTACAGGCGTCATACACGACAGGGGCAGCATCCATCCTAGCCGCTCGCTGCACAGCAACGAATCCCTGCAACCTGTCTACCTCGGCGGCCCACAACTCGGACAACGTCACCGAGGACAGATCCTTCTCCATGGCAACCTCCCCAGGCAGACAACGGCAGAGCTTGGACACGAACCGCTGCACGTCGTCGTCACGAACTCCAGTCTCGAAGGTGGTGGCCACGAGGTCCACGTTAGCTCGAAAACGAGGAGTAAGCAGCGACAACGTCGGAAAAGTGCGCTGAAAATGAACCGAAAACTCCTGAAACGGCGGTCAGCGACAACAGCCCGTCACTGAAAAACACAAGACCAACCGCAAGATTCCGGAGTAGAAACATTTCAAGATGGATCGCCCTGGGATCATCACCGCCTCGAATAGTGCCCAACAAACCACCTTCCCGACGAGGATACAGGTCCACGACTCGATTGAAGAACTCCATGTTAAGGGGCACGGCAACCTCCAAGAGGACGTCCGTGGAAGTAGGAACCAGAGAAGACATAATACCGACGTCCACCACCACCGAAAACCTCACATATATACCACCACTAAGATCGACAAAGACGGGGAAAACGCCAAACCCAACCTGCAACAGAACCGAAATGGACCGAGACAGCACTCAAACAAACTGAACAGCAGTCAAAAACAACACAAGAAGACAAAGGCGACCGTGACATCGGATAGGCAAAGAGAAGGATACACCACCAGAACTACCGACCCAAACCCCGCTGGTAGACCCGAATAGCAGAGATTAATTCCAACAACCTCCTGCGGGAAAGTCTCTCAACGATAGCGCTCGCCAAATCAGGCGCATCACGCTCGTCTTCGACCAGCCCACCCAGGAACGGAACCCAGACGCAAAGACTGTCATACAACGTCGCACCATCTACGCGAAGAGACGGGTCCGAGAAAAGGTAAGCCCAGCACAACCCCAAGAAAAACCGGCGCAAGTCACGCACTATCCAAAAGGAGCTTAACAAGATCCAGCACTGCCTGTTTCTGCCCGTCATCCAGCGAATTGAGGGTACCGACTTCAAGACAAGAAAAGAAAGGTTCAGAGGAAGCAAAGGAAACGCGACAAACGCTCACCGAAGGTAAACAACGCCTGCCTAGCTGTAGCGGGATCCATCACGACTGTTCGACCTATGCAGTCGCTCCCCCTCCGAGAACGAGCTTTTATGCCACAGGAGAGGAAACAGGAACCGAGCATGGCCCATCCCTAGAGAAGGAGTTCTTCCAAACCATAACCGACAAGACAACACAAGAAGGACAAAGAGAAAGCGAAGGAGAGCGAAAGAAGAACCAACGTGTACACGTAAGCCACGTCGACATCGGTCCCGCCAGAGAGAATTCTTGCACGTGCCAATATTGCCGTATACGGCTCTTTCTCCTTTTGCAAAGCCGCACACGGAGCGCTCCAGCCAGCTCGACTCTGCGAAAATTTCGGTCAAGACTCGTCACTTTTCTATTTCTCAAGCTCCCGTTCGTCGCTATCGGACACAAGGGATCCTCTACGACGAATCCCACGAAGGCAAGGCGTCGCAATAACCGTAGCAGGTCCAGCGGTGGTTGGAGGCAACACTTCGGTGCGTCGTCATTCCTTCTGCTAAATCCCCTCGTTTGACACGGATATTCCTTCTCCAAGATCACGAACTTGTCGACACCGACAAGAGACCCTTGTTGAAGACCGTATGTCTGACTGTACCGCTCCCAAAACCCGATTCCTCACTCACCACGCGTCCAAAAACGACTCTTGGGCTGCTGTCTGCGCGGCATTAGAGGCGCTATGGCCACATAGATGTACTCATAGCTATATATCCAACGTTCCGGCCATTTCAGCGAAGAAAGTTCACTTGTTCCCATATATCTCATCACTATGTTATCGTTAGCGTGAATCACCAAATCATACAAAACTGCGACGGAACCAGCATCCCTCGTCGTCGTTACGATCCTTCTAGGAGCTCTCCACTCCGCTGCATGTATCATACATTAGAAAACATCAAGGAATTTCGACGTATCCATGCACTAACGGCCTCGAAACCGTTGTGGAGCCGGGCGCCGGTGGGCACGACGCAAAGGCCGTATACGACCTTGCACAAACCCTCTAATGTACCTAGCTTGACACACGCCGACCAAACCCACATCCAGAAGACAGTGGACACCATTTCTGGAGTCCCAGCAAGAAGGCTCACCACGCCAGCGTCCGCCAAACGAAGATCCGAAACCGACACGCACTGCCCCTTAACCCCCACAGAACATGCCTCAAAAGCGCCTAAAAACACAGCGAAGAAGTCGATACCATCCAACTCCTGCCCAAAATTCACAGTCAATAAAGAATTGCTTGGGATGCCCGAACCTCGTCGAACCAGTCTCCGACGTCCGTCAATTACCTCTACCCAAGCCGGGTCCGACCACGATCCTCCTCACCACTCAAGACCACAGCTCTTCTCGTCAGCGAACAACGACCCGTCCGTTCCTCAACGTACCTCAAACCACCCCAGTCGTCGAGCGCGTCTCTCAGCCGGCAGGCTCCACTCCTGTAACACAAACCGACTCTAGGGCCCTCGTACGGGGACGGAACCACGCTGAAACTCAAAGTGGCAGGCAACAACCATCCATCGAGCCGGGACAAAGCGTCAGAATAGCAGCAGAAGCAACTAGACAGAAGCGGAAGGTGCGCAAACGACCATTCCACGTGCTCCTCTATCAACCGCGACCTCGACCTCTCAGCTACCATCACGGACTCTGCTTTCTACCAGTCAACCTGCGAATATTCAGGCGTCCACTAGCTAACAATACGTTACCCCTACCTTCCTCGCTCCCGAGCGAAACACATGCACCGGAGTCTTGACAAAGCGACTTGCTTCCCAAACACCTGCTTCTCCAATACATACTCGAAGGGTCGAACAAAGAAAAGTAAACCAAGAACAGGCTTCACCGAGCCAACCATCGGTCCCGCATAGGTCGAGACCAGACGTTTCCAGCCAAACCAAAATACAGCTCGTTTTTTACTTCTCAAACCGAGGACACGGACTGTCGACGTCGGCCAGGCCGAGCCACGAAACACGGATAAAATAAAACATAAGAATACATAGATATACACAGATAAAATAAAACACAAGAATACATAAAATATAAGATATATCACACAGACTATACGAACCGCGTGCATCTCAGACTCTATCTGTCCAACGACATTCCACACCACGGCGTGAGAAACGTGAGAAACACGCAGCCAAAAAAGGGAGGCATGGGAATTTCGAATAGAGGGCTTCAAGCCTCACACCGCCAAGGTCCCAGGTAAAGAACGAGTCCTCCATTACATTCCGAACTCGTAACTTAGCCGGAGCAAAGCATGACCGATGGACCTTGTCAGAGTTTTAGATTGAACTCTGTTAGCAGCGATAGCGCAGGTAAGCGCGAATAAACGATAGCTGATGACCAGAGGCCTTGAGATAGAACCAAGTGATGAACTGATTCAATTCTATGTTGTATGTAGGTTTTCTGTCTAGCTTTTATACATGAGTAGGGGATAAATGATATCTAAAGTACGAAATAGATACT
>JAYKXP010000221.1:0-58706 GCA_037176845.1 Paramarasmius palmivorus | reverse complement strand
CCGTTTTTGTTGGTTGAGAGAGATTATAGAGCTCTACATATCGAAGTCCGAGATTCCGGCTACTCGTGCGGAAGATCTTCGCCAACCCCCTTTTTCGGCAGATTTCCGGGTGAGTTTCCATTCACGGGTACTGAGTGACAATATCGTGCATTGACTGATGGGACTCGTTAACGGACATTGGCCTGAGGTTGTGAGAGGAGTGGGTTGGGTTGTCGGAAACAGGGGCTGACGGCGGCAGATGCGTAGCTGAGGTTGAGTAGTAACAGTGGGAGTAGGGGCGCCAGAAGAAATAGAAGTTGAAGTTGTGCGCAGATGGCGGTAGCGGCTCTGTGCGCAGTGATGCTGATCATTGGGTGAGAGTACGCGGCATGGAAGATTGTGAATGATGTCGTTTTTAGGGGGCATTAATTGAGACGAGGTCGATGGAAGGACAGAGTTGATGGGAATATGGAGTAATATTCAGAATAAGCGCGACAATAAAACAATCTCTGGCGACGTTTGTGAGAAGAGAAAAGGGGAAAATCTCGAGGAATAACCTGGCGACGTTGTGAGAAGAGAAGGAGGATGTCTCAACGGACGTCGCCAGTGTAACGGATCTGCGAAGTTTGCCGTGAGCATGACGAAATTCACGATGTACAAGATGACAGCACTCACCACTTGCTCTCTCACTTGGCTACCTCGGCGGTGTAGAGAGCATATCCCACTTACGGCGCGGGAGCGCCGGGGCGTGCGTGCTTCAGAAATAGCTGAGACTCGCTTTTGAGGCAAGTATCTTTTGTAGACTCGCAAGCTCATCTAAAATCGAACGGTGTATATTTCATCGACATCTTTTTTTCAATGTCGTCAACTCAGAACTTGATGGTGTTTTCCATTCGCGATTCCCTATTTCCCGTCCGCAGCAGTTTCTGTCGGATACACCACACGTCTTCTTTTTTTGGTTTACCAACCTCCGGCTTGTTCGGATGTCTATGGTTCACCCCATTTGATGGTGGCTCTGCGAAATCATCCAGCTATCTTTCGCATTCGAAGACATATACAAGTGACATTCCTCGGAGATTGGCAGAAACATGATCGTTATCATATCGCACACACGTGTTCGTGGATCCCATTAAATTATTGGAGACCTCATGTAGCTGGGAGGTACGTCACGATCTTCTTTCTGTCCCGCTATGAGTCGTACTTTCGATGGTACGTGATAATTTCCTTACAGCTTTTCCTGTGTTGCAGGCCACAATCCTCCACTTCGGGATTGGATAGGACCCGTTCCTACGTGCTCAATGTTTGTTCTCCTGAAAGGTGAAGGTCGGGTGCTCGTGAGTCGGAGCATATTAGTATGTGAGGGTGTACTGTGGTTCGTCATGGTGCCTTAAGTGAGCCTACGGTAGTTGGAACCTCAGCTATGTTGAGTCGTTTTCGTTTTCTTCCCAAGTATACCCTGATTATACGCCTCCTAGCTTATGCTTCAGTTCTGTTCGTCGACGCTATCGTAATTCTAGGAGACTTCTCTCTGCCAAGAGCTACGAGGAGCGTTGAGTCCGGGATCCCTCGTGGTTGGGTAGCGCTCAGGGCTCATAATATTCCTGGTTCGGGTACGTTCGTGGAGTCGTCTTGATCGGACTCACGACGTGGAGCTCCCTTTTCTGTGCGTGTATCTGAGTATAATATTGGGACTGTTTTTCTCTATCCCATAGTGAATCAGCCTGCGAGTCATCCTCGTAAAGCGCGAATCACTGTCAACATTCGTCGTTTGGGATATCAAAGAACTTAACGACCCAGATGGAAGGTCAGGTATGTACAACACCGTTATCCCTAGCGCATTAAGCCAACTCACTAGCCTTAAAAGAAGAAAACCTTTCGCCGCCCGAAGGGCTCTACGCAGCTAATGGAAGATGTCGAGCGAGGGATGCAAAAGACAACCACGACACAGGCTACTTCTTCAAAGCCACCACAAAGTCAGCATCGTGAGAGGACCGCTGACCGTTCGAGTTGGGGTCACGGACCGGCCAATAGGACCTCACAGTCTCAGTCATATGCTGAGGCCTTACGAAACGGGAAAACTGAGCATCCACCGATGGCTAGTGCATCAGGACGAGAATCAGGGCCACATATGCCTGTAAGTGACTTTTATATGTACGGGATCCCTGTGCTTAGACGATGGGTAGAGTTTACCACAAAGTCAGAATAACAAATCGACATGCTTACCTCCTCCCTCAACGTCGTGTGACCCAAGGCCCAACGTGCTTCTACACATGCCCACGGAGGCTATGGTTGAGTCAACGCCAATAAACGCCATCCACGAGGTTGCCGAGAGCCAGAGCAAGCATGAGCATGTCGAGGATCTCAAGCTGCAGGACAAGGTATTCTTAAAGTTCAAGTGTAATCCAACATCTACTCATTCGAGTCTAACATAGTCCAACACTGATCTTATCAATGTCAGCAGACAATTGAGATGGCCTTGGAGAGAATCCTACAGGATTGGCTATGGAGTGGACATCTCGACGGGAGACTCCACAGCAACCTGCGCTCTGACGAGCTTCAACACCGTCAGCACTAAACAAAGGCCAAAGGATGTGGAATTCTCTCAATCTATCTTCATCGTGGAAATTGGGGAACAGTTCCAAGACGGTATAGGTCTTCAACTCGTGTTCGGAACCACTGAAATTACCGCTGGCAATCTTCCGATGGAGGTGAAGATTAAGATACAGTCCATGATATCGTCTACCATATCCGGAAGGATGTGTTTCATTCACTTTAAGGCGACTGCAGAGTATGAGCCCGAGTATGTGTCCAAAGATATCGGACTGGAGAAATCAGTGCAAGATCTTACCTATCAAGAGTTCCGAGAGCAGTATGGGGATTTCTATATTGCCGGATTCAAGCTGAGTGCTAGCTGTGAGGGTTTCCTCCTATGCCAGTGCGTCATCACCTCTTTCTTGCATACCAGATCGTTTATTCACTAATATCACGTGTAGAATGAGCGAGGAGATCAATACCGATCATTTACTGCAAATGGAAGCTAGCGCTCACCTATCTTCCCTTCTTATGGGTGAATTTGGCTACGCAGAATCAAAGACACACACCGAAAAATCCACAAGGCTACATCAGCTCATTCGAACAAAAGGATGTTCCAAGTTAGCATTTGCTAGTAGCCCAGGCAAATCAGACGACCCGAAGGCAGCTCTTGAAACCTTATTGCAGAATGCGGTAGGAGAAAAGGAGTTTGCTTACCTTTATCACTACAGGTGAGAGTCCCCACTTTTTTTCCAGGAAACTTTCTCACCCATACAAACTTTGAAGTACTCTCGATCCCACAATCCCACGTCTGATAGAGAGGGTCTACACTCGTTTATTCGATAAATTAGAGAAAATCAAGGAGCACTGCAAGGTGCTTCAGGATTTCCTCACGCATCCTGCCTCTAACCGAACCAAAGTCGAGCATGCCGAGATAAAAAACGCCCTAAACCTCTACAGATCAGACCAACAAAAGCTGGCCCACCCTTCTACCATCAAAGAGTGGTACATCGCCTCATCCGAGATGGAGGCCCATCTCCTCAAACTCAAGGACCGTAAATTGGATCTGGAAATTCGATATCATCTTATGTTGAGCATGAAAAACATGAGATCTGATGTCAAATTTCTTCGTCCAACCGGTGCTAGTAGAACGAGCCGGTGGGAATGCGGAAAATCGGAAAGAGACCTGTTGGTGGGCGGCGAAAACAAGCTGGAATCTGGCTCTCGTGAGGTAACGTTCGGCTCAGGACAAAAGGTGCTCTACGCTAGATGGACAGCAACCAACGTAGCACCCCGGCGTGGCCCAAAGCAATTTGTAGAGTTTAGAACTCGCCGGAAGGAGGAACACTCTTCCAAGACGACGCCGGTGGGAAACCAGGAGAAACTTGTGTTTGAATGGGTAGGAAATCCGGTATATGTGCTGGGTTGGACGTTGTCAGTGGACCGCATCTGCAGAGAATCCGATATCAAAGTTTCCGAGGAGAACAATTGCATTCTCTCGGACTATCTTAGCATCCACATTGACAAGTCAAAGGTTGCGCAGTGGACATGTCAAGTTTTCTTTGTGCCACAGGACACTCATACATTTTTGGAATTTCAAGTTCCCCGGTGTGGTGAGTAATGGTAATCATTCATTGATGGGTGATAGCCTAATGGATTTTTTGACGAAGCTACGAACAAGGGCGTGCAAGCCTATCTCGGTAGAAAGTAGATTTGAAATGGAAACCATAGTTCTGTAATCATTCTCTATGAACATGGCATGTATTTGGCATCCTTGCATTTAGAACAGTGGATACACTTCTTGAGAAGTAATACCTTTGCACGAGCACATCATGCTGGTAATGGGTTATACAATTCGTGAACTAGCCTTGGTGGACGCGCGTTGTCATGTTATCTTAACTAGTGAACAGCGCGCCTATCTCCCAGGTACTGGCACGGAGCAAATAAAGAGCGCGACTCGGCTTGGCCTCAATGGTAATACACATCAACTAATTTCATGCGGCTCAAACATGTTCATGGCACTACTTACTTATTTGGTCACTTTGAGATGAATGAGATCCGAGCAGGCGTGTCATTGGAGAACGAAAATCGTTTGACATGTCCAGCGAGCGGTCTTCCATGCATCTAGCTAAATGTCAAGCTAGTCGGATCGTATACAATGGCTATTTCCGGGTGACGTGATGCACGGACACTATGACCTTATCTGGAACGAAGGGAGTTTTGCTTCTTATCCACCAGATTAGCACTGATGACCCAGACGAATAAGGGGATATTGATCCCCCCAATGCGCAGGACGTCGGTTATCGCTCTTCGCATGAACGGATATCGGTGTATTGTTAAATAAACGTCGATCATATATATATAGCTGAATGATCATCGGAGCCGCTTTTCCGCCACATCAAGGAAGGTCGGAGCGTTCGTTGTTGCGAGTCCTTATAGCCCAACATTTCACGATTTTACTATATAAGCCGATGTAGTCGTTGGAACGTACTCTTCTTGGAGCACATCACAAGGCGGTTCACATGTTTCAAAGCTTATAACATTTTAGGATGCTTATAAAGGTGCCGACAGCGCTCAGAAGACGGCTTGTACCTTTTACGGTGTATTTCTAATTTCTCTACCGTCGACCACAACCTCTAAGTCGCCGTCGTCGTTTTGCTTATCTTGCGGAAACCCCAGTTTCATCCTTCAACCATAATGATTCGATGACAGGAGCGGGTGCGTCTCTATCCTCTCTCATTTCATTGATTGGCTCGTCCGTTGGCTCGACGTACCATGCGAACTGGCTAAAGAAAGATGCGACAAGCGTCTCTCAATCATTGTCGAATACATACCCAATTGGGTTGCCACATGTCAGTTTTCTTGGGCGTCGTTGGATAACAATGTGGGAAATCATCCCTTGGCCGAGTCAGATCTCACATTTAAAAACTCCTACTAGCTGTGAGAACGCAAGTTCGAACCTTGCAGGGATCATGCATCTCCATTTGCACCTTTTTCCTTCGTGTCCTTCCAATCCTGGGTCGGGATATCCTGAGCGAGGGTGCCAAATAGCAATCCGGATCGGATACTCTCATTGGATAGGGGAAAGACGAATCTTTGAGGTTACAGTAGATACCCATGAGTACAAATGATAAAGACGCGCTGATGGACGATAAGAAAGGGAGATCGACTATCCACAACACTACTACAGACCTTTGATGTCAGCAATAAGTCACCAAGACACCGTTGGTGAAGTGGTTATCATGCTTGCCTTCCATGGCTCGATTTTAGATGAGCTTGCGAGTCTACAAAAGATTAATTGCATCAATAGCGAGCTCAGCATATTTCTGAAGCACTCACCGTCCCCGCGCCCCGCGCCGTAAGTGGGATATGCTCTCTCCACCGCCGAGGTCGCAAGTGAGAGAGCAGTGGTGAGTGCTGTCATCTTGTCATCGTGATTTCGTCATGCTCACGGCAACTTCCGCAGATCTGTTACACTGGCGACGTCGTGAGACATCCTCCTTGTCTCTTCTCACAACGTCGCCAGGTATGTCCTCGAAGATTTTCCCCTTTTCTCTTCTCACAACGTCGCCAGAGATTGTTTATTTCGCGCTTCTCACGATGTCGAATCAGAATGGGCCCCAACTGCCGAAGTTGCGGGCCTGGTTTATGCTAATACGGTGTGCAGTGAGCGTTGATTAGCAATTGGCCAGTATCGAAATCTCAGCAAGCGGCTCGGGTTCGATTCCCGAACGGTGTATATAGAAAAATAATGGCTGCTTTTTTCGGGCAAAGTTGAATACTTCAACTCGTATTCACTATTATTGGAAAAAGACAATCGATAATTCAATAATACTCCCTTGGCCGAATCAGATCTCGAGCCCCGAAACCCGGTATGAGGAGGCAAGTTCGAATCTTGCAGGGAGCATGAGTCGATATCAATCAAGGTTTGCTTTTTGCCAAAAGTCCATGGTCAAGAAGGGTTAATTTTCGTAGGGTTGACTCTGGACACAGATTATGTAGGATAGCGCATGAAGCAAGAAAAGTCTATCGAGTGTCGATCAATTCACGCAATTACGGTGCCAAAGCGCCCATTGATTTTGAATCAGAACAACGGTTTTGTTGTTGAGGATGCACCTTCAGATTGGACGCTGGGGATAGTTGGGTGCAACAGCAAGTTTGATTGGATTTTCGATATCGAGTTGTGGAGCAGGGTGCGGATGGGGATTGGTTCGGTCGTCTTTGATCTACGTCGGTGATATGATAATGTTCGTGGTCGCCATACATGGGAATATAAGGCAGTTGAAGACACCGTTGGTGCAGTGGGTGCCCCGCTAGGTGAAATCAAGCGACTCGGGTTCGATCCCGGACCGGTGTATAGTAAAATCAGTATAGGATCCTTTTTCAATACTTTGAAACGCACCAGCTTCTTAAGGCCAAGAGTCATCGCACGCCCTGAGGAATTCCTCCTTCCGATATATACTCGTGTAATTGATAGCAATATCAAGTTTGATTGGGTGTTCGATATCGCTTGTAAGACTCGAGTGGAATGGGCGGGATTGTCAATGGCTCGGTTGTTCCTTGTTCTACGTCGGTGATATGGCGGTACTCTTGGTTGAGAACACCGTCGGTTCAGTGGTTAGCCCGCTAGATAAAGGCAAGTGGCTTTGGGTTCGATCCCGGAACGGTGTATACAATCCACGCAAGGAGCTTTTTATTAACTTCTTTTGGTAATCGTTATTGACCCCATGCCCTTTGTAGTTCGCAAACCCGTGTGATTGAATAATTGTTGCCAGACCAAGACATATTTATGACACTGTTGCAGGTCATTGAACCTCGTCTACGGGGATATTTAGATAGAATGTCCAAGACTGAAGTCGTATACGAACAGAACATGCTCATTGACATGGATATGTTGCACGGGCGGCTTGTATATCATTCGTTTGCGAGCCCTGCATCCTCAGCAACTGATAGGAAAATAATATTCCTTGTGCTGTAGAATATTGGTCATTTTAGATAACGCACCATATCGGTATCCTTCCTGCTTGTGTGCCAAAAACACATCCAGCTACATTCATGCGCTTCGTGCAAGGCTTGAACTTGCGACGTAGCGAGGATGCAAGTCATACGCGGCCCAACCAACTAGACCAGAAAGGCGTTGAATGCAATCTTGAACGCGTGAACTTGAACTTGATAGACCGTGGGTAGAGTGACGTCATGTAAGTAGAAGTAACCCTATGCCCTGTGCTTCTATCAGGTCATCCGTTGCTTCTTTTTCTTCCTTCAACCACGACTACAAAGTCCCAGTCGTCGCCGCCGTTTTGGTTGCTTATCTTGATAACCGCAGCTTCATTCCTTCAACCACGATAGCTCGGTGACTCGATCAGGTGCGTCGCTATTCTCTCTCGTTTGATTTGTTGGCTCATCCGTTGGCTTAGGTGTATACCTCTGCGTTCCATTCGACTGAACGATACCTGAACTTCAACTACGGCCTAACCCGAATCCTGCGCCTCCCCCGATGATTCTACGGGGATCGGAGGTACGTCGTCTTCACTTTTCTCGTGACTGGTTGCTTATCTTGATGGACTCTAGGTTCTTTCAACGATGATGGTGAATTCGAACGTTCTCGGTGCTGGTACGTCCTCTTTATCTTCCGCATGATTGGGTATCTCATTGGTTCAGCTAGACGTGTTCTTCCACTCCCTTCTGTTCCACTCAACGACACATCGTCTACACCCGCCCAACGTCCAGTCCGCAGCCGTTATCGTTGGAGGAATAGTCGCAGATGTTGAAGTTGGGAGAGTAGACGAAACTTGGGAAGGCGGCTCGTACAGATCGATGAAGAGATATTTTCACCCACTCCACGCTTCGGTACACATCCCCTCTATCCAAGCCGCCCATATCCTGTCAAATACCAGCGCGTTCCCGTCCAGTACTGTTCCTACGTCAGCTCAGCCGCGTTACACCCGCTTCTCGCTACTCCACGGTCGTCGTCCGTTCGTCGTCAGGTCTCATCGTCGGTATAGGAGGAAGAGCTGCTGGAAGGGATGAAAAGCTGCCGAATGGAAGAACCATCGTCGATACGACGCAACATGTCTGCACCCATCACCCTGTACTCCCCGGAGTTCTGAAGACACGGAAGTCGAACATAGATCATTCTTCACTCTACTCCACACACCCGTACCGGCTTCCACTACACCCCACTCTCGTGCCGACGGTATGCGGTGTAAGGAGTACCAAGCGCGTTCATCCCTCGCACTCCCACCCTCCGCAACCTTAGCCTCACCCCCCGGTTGGATATCGGGAAATGTTTATGATAGAAGCAGGTGCCGCTTAGTCGAGCGGATAAAGGGAGGAATTAGATGCACTAGCGACCCTTTGTTATCCCCACCTGCTTCCTGCCTCATCAATACCTTCCAGTACGAGCGCAGCCGTCTCCTACGCCCCCTAGGGTTTGAATGGAAGGTACGCATTTCCCGTTCTATATCGCGAGTTGTTTAATCTGACGATACTCGATACAGGATACTACGTGCTTCCACGCCCTTTTACCCTTCCCAACATCTTTGTCTCAAGTTCGATTGGGCGTGTAGGCTGGGTCGTTCGTCTTCATTCTGCTGCTCGTGTATGACACCGTTGGTAGAGTAGTTATCACACTTGACCAAAGGAAGCGGCTTGGGTTCGATCCCGGAACGGTGTATATCCCAAGGGTAATGGCATTTTGCACTTTCAAATACCGAATGGAAAGGGAACCCGTTACCCCTCAATTTCTGGCGTGGAAATGAATGATGCAAGTCAGACACTGCATGCTTGTTGCGTAGCCAACTACTGTGGATCCGAGGGCGTGGTGTGTCGAATGTATCGCACGGATTAGAGGTATCCCAAAGTAGTAGTTATCAGGCGTTGGAGTTGTATATGAAAACAACACGCCGCAGCTGTTTTCGTTGACATGTGTGATTGTTTAAAATTCCCAAAAAATAACCAACTCTCGATATCACATGCTCCCTGCAAGGCTTGAACTTGCGACGAACTCATAGGCCGTCTAACCCACTAGACTAGGGAAGCGTCGACATGAACGATATGTAGAGTGTTGAGCTTTCCCCCTTCTACCCGCCGCTACAGGTATGTCTGTTTTATCAATTTTTTGCTTCGTTAAACTGAGCCTTCGTCAATGACGGGAATGGTATTGTTGAGAGAGAAGGTGTTTGTGTTCAGGACTTGGGAGGTACGCCATTTTCTTTATCATATGCTCCTGGCGTACTCGATACTAGACTTCATGTCGTCGTTTATCGATCGGTATCCCGAACACTCTCGCTGAGGATGTAATGACGAACACCACACGGCGCCATGATTCATCTGTTCGTTCTTTCGAATCAACAACGGCAAAAACACTCTTTGAAATCTGGGTATACGCTCCTTGCAAGGCTTGAACTTGCGACGTACTGTGGCGAGAATCCAACTCGAATGTGGTCTGACTAGGCCAGAGAAGCGTTTCTCTGTTGGATCATGATGTCTTTGTTAGCTTATAATTCGTTGCTTATCTTGATGAATCGCAAGCTTCTTCCGTGCACCACGATGAATCGGTGAACATTTTCGGGAGCAGGTATGCTTTTCTCTCTCGTTTCGTCTGTTGACTCGTCGGCTGGATTATTAGGTGTATTTCGCCGCGTTTCATTTGACCCGACGCGTTCAACCGTACCACAACATGAAGCATAAGATGTTTCTTTTGCATCAAATTTGCGGATACACCTCGAACCGCCACAACAACACCATTATACCCAATGCACTTTCATTCCCATCGGCATTAAACGTTAATGACCTGCTGCTTTACTTCCTTCCCATTAGATCGACAGTTCCGAGAGTACTCTACGATACTCATTAAGTGAAAATATCACGCGAGCAACAAAGGACACATACGATCGAATCCCTCTTGCGCTGTTTCCTTCGAGGTACCATCCGCAGAGACGAGGCAGTTCAATGCGATACCAATAATATCGCTAACTCTGTCAGAGCAAATACAGTGGATGATATCCTGCATCTGGGGTTTGTTGTCGCAGTCCTATGATGAGAATCCACTTGAGTTACGAGGTAACGATAACGAGAGTATATATAGACCTGAAAAGCTTCACGGAAGGCGCGTTTTTCGGATTGACATGTTTGTTGGTCACTAGAGCCGGGGAGCACAGTGAAGATTTGGGCAGAGGCGTGGGCTAGGGATGTTGAATTTTGGTTGGTGGAAAAATGCGTGTATGAACGTACCGAGCAAAGCGAAGATAACGAGTGAGGTGGTAGGAGACTTCATTGTTAAGCCGCAAAAGAGAGAGAGAGAAGGAAAGGAAAGTGGGGGACGTATTAGTAAATGAGGATGGCAGAACTGCGAAAACGTCTTTGGTTTAATAGTTTTTGCTTAGACAGGAGGTTCAACGGATCTTGATGGTTGATTATCATAATATATGTTATAAATGGATGCCATGCGTTTACTCTATATGTTGTTGATGGTAACAGTGACAACCCGGGCCGGAATCATATTAACCATAGCTCAGTTCCGTCTGTACTACACGAGACATGATGAAATGTTGTGGTCCCGGTTGCTACCTACAGTCCCTCGGTATCAAAGTGGTCGTATTGGAATTGAGTATCCTGATGGATCCCGACATCAGGACTCGATTGAAAATAATCTACCTTTACTGCCTCGTTCGACGATCCCTAAGGACTCGAGATCGACATTCGGTGAAGGAAGGACTTTCATTACATCCTATGTGGTCTACAAACTATTCCCTTGCGGGTGCAATGTGGCCGCTCAGGTTGATGAGGGCAGTGGCGTGGTAATACATTGATGGCAACTCCCGATTTTCATTTTCCCGACTACTCCCGCTGACGATCACCAGGCATATCAAGCCATCAACGCCAACGATGAGGAAGAAAGATGTTCTCAAGAGTGTTCGCAGGCATTGCAAGTCTTCAGACTTATATTGGTAAAAACTTCATATTTGGTAGAGTGTTACTCAGCCGTTACTCAAGAATATCGTGGCCCGAGCGGGACGCAATCTCAAACATTTTGATTTCTTAACGAACAGCGCTCAAATTCCGGGCTCGGGCGGTACGTGATCCCGAGAGTAATTTCCGCAGTGCTGTTCGCCCGCCACTGATTGGTTTGAAATATCTATAAAGCCTTGTGCTTCTTGGATATTGCAACTGTGAGAGGGAACAATGCGTTGCCGTAGTGGAATAGTGTATTTGAAGCAGTGACGGGTGCATATCTGTAGTCCTTGTACTGTGAGTCCTGTCTGTTCCTGTGTAACAGGCCACCCAACCATCAAATTTCAGTCCACAGCGAACAGGAACACCCGCACATGAGGATATCCACATCTACAACCGATAGTTATCTTATTGAGAGCATATGGCGATTATGTAGCAAAACCAAACTCCGAGCGTCCCGTCCAGATCATGAAGTCGAACACCATTTCGTTTGCATTTCTTGACGAGGAACTGAGTTCGTACTCACCCCAATAACATTCCCTTCTGCCCGAGTCGCCTTTGTGCTACCCATAGGAACGGTAAATGAAAGCAAAAACGTGGTTGCAGAAGAATGTGCGTTCGGGACAATCGTGTTATTTAGTGCTAAAATCGTGCGTTTTATTCGTGTTCTTCCTCTGCAATTGCTCACTGATTCGAGGACGCAGTCTGCGAATTAAAACTATGGACAGCTCTGTATTACCCAGCTCGAACTAGTGTTTGTATGTGTTCAATAGAACACGTAACGCTATTGGTACTGCGTTGAACTGCACAGTGGGTGTGGATAATGAGGTTCTAACTGACCAGGCTGAAGTGCCGTTGGATGGTACACATACGTCGGTGTCGCCAAATTGACGCATCCCAAATGAGTGTAGGGACTGGGCGGGTAAGATAATGCAGCGAGCATTGCTCCCTTGGCCGAGTCAGTAGGAACTTCTGGGTGCGGACAGGTTGTTTCCTTTCCCTGAGTTCTCAGCTTCACATACAGATAACGCATCGCACAGTCGTTTCAACGTTGTTGATTCATGTGCTATGCGTAACGTGGGCGGCGCGTGGAGGTTCGTACTTTGAGATATCACATCGAAAATCAGAATGAGATAGCCGGGGGCGGTGCACTGGCTCGATTCATCACATCTAGAATCAAGTCGCATCCTGTCAAGTGAACGGGTTGTGAACGGGCTCATCAGATTTCGGACCTTGCCATGGATGGGATTTTTAGCGCCGGGATTAGGCGCTCGAGGTTTCGATACGTACCGTTCTAACTCCTAAAATTTAGCTAGAATCCTGACACGAAGTTATTCCATTTAAATCAACATCAAAGCACGCTGGACTGTAAGCTCGGTCCTTGAACGTTCGCTCACTATCAAATATTGAATAGCCAACATGGGTGAATGCAGCAGCTAGTTGACATGTAATTCCCCAAGTATCAAATGTTCTATGTGAGGTGCGTGTTCTATTCGCCACTCAAGCTGACGAGGACTGTATTCTTGTACTGCAAATTACAAGGAACAATAGGGAATAGACCTTCAAGCAAGAAGGAGTGGAGTGAGCAGTTGGTACGAGTGTAAGTATCGGCTGCCTATCTTCGCCCATCTGCACCATAGCTCATCCACGTCACCATTTAAATCACCGGCACTTCTTTCTCAGCTCCCCTTCGTTTTTCATCGTTTTGGACGCCCAAAGCCATACATACAATCACGCCTTGGTTGCCTTGCTTCCTATCCCACACAATACCTACGCTTGCACCGGGTCAAGAGGCCATGTTGTATGGAAGGTTCTTCCCAATGGTGCGTTGTGTCGTTGCCTCTCCAAAATTGTGATACCGACGACTCCTTCAGACGGTGTCTGCCTGTTTCTCCATTGACATCTGGACCTCCGCCGTGATACACATTTGCCTACATCATTCTCGACACCAGGAGCCGCCCGTTGTTTGGTGGTTCCTTATGCAGTTCAGCACTCGCACCCGCATATGTGAAGCCTAGCCGTTAAGCTATTTCAATCCCCACTTGTGACATCAGGCACAATACCAAAACCTGTTCCGTCTTCACAATACATTTCTTGTCCTCGGGTACTGCTACTCGTGGCGTACTTAATCCGATCGTTGTATCATAGGTCACTCGTCCACTTCAAACTTGTAGCCTCGGTTGAGAATTGATCTACCTTGGCTGCCCTGGGTCAAATCCACTAGATTCCGCCAATGATTCACGGACATCTGGGTACACAGCTTTCAGATACTTGTAGGATGTTTGCTTGCCATCCTTTTGATGGTCAGATTATCCCGCTCTGACTCATACTTTTTCAAAGGCAAAAATCTCGCCCGAGGCACATGCCATGATGAGCGCTTGAACTTCCTGGTGGAACCTCGTCAAACAAGGATGGGTAATAGTCATGAGAAATGGCATTTGCCTCATGATCTTGTTTCTAACCCCCGCGTTCGCTACTCGTGTAATCTTAAGTGCTCAAATTAGCTGTTCCATTAGATTTGGGGTCTGGATTGCTAACATACACATGTTCAGGATTTCATTCTCGTATGCGCGTCTCGGACAACTTGTTCGATCGTATCTTTGGCAGGAGAAATGTCCTTTCCGAACTTGGATGCCACCTCTGTGTGATACTGAGATTGAGGTCGGTATCAGTACCCTTTCGGTATCTTGGTATGTTCACATCTTGATGAATGGAAATCGGGGTCTGTAAAGCGCTGGGTCTTTTAGTGAACATGACTAACTCATGCCAATCGCTTTAAAGATCAAACAAGTCTCGTGTCACGGCTTAGAACATGGAACGATATCAGAATCTTACTTTGTCTAAGGCCGTCATATTTGCCACGCACACTCCATAATGACATTGCCTTCTCATCTATGTCAGCCGGTCTCAAATGAAGATTGGGGTGAAGATCATGTCTTGGATATTTTGACTGCAAGAAAGTTCCAGCAGCTGTTTGCCAGCTGTTGTTCCTGTTCTATTTCTACCCTCAAACGCACTCACCAGATCCCTGGACTTCCAATCGTCTCATGTACGTCTCCTCGGTTACTGACGAGATCCGACAGGGAATTTCGAAGGCTTAAAGATATGCCAGCCGTGAACTGAATTCACAGGTTTACACCATTACACACGGAGCTTACTGAGGGTGAGCATGTGGCGCATTTCTTGGCAGCGGAGGTGATCTGCACAGTACGCCTGAGCTCACATTTCACAATGGAACAGAATTATACCCGGCAATCTTATTGCTTATCCATGAGAAGATACGCGACGGACTCATGACGAACATAGGTGAGTCTAGAAGCGTTCGGCGTAGCGCCAGGACACCAGGAACCGGCTGAACAGCCGCGTTTCATGCCTTGAGTCATTCAACCATTGGGCTAGTCGCTTTGGAATACTCTGCTGATGTTCCAGCATACCCTCAATTCTTCCTGTCATGGAAGTCAATCACTTCTTTGGTGAATTTCCGTGTCTACTCCCCATTGGTATTAGCTCCAACATGGAAGTCTTTGTATTCTCTGTTCCTGCATCTGCTCATCGCGTCTTCCACATAGTGGGGTACCTTTGCTTCATTTAGTCAGCGTATCGCATCGTTCACCGCCGTAGCCCATTTTCAAAGAAGGGTTCGATTATCTATATTCCTATCGTCGTGCGCTACGCGCGATGTACCTACCCAGTGGTTTCCCGATACAATTGTGTGTAAACTCACCCAGAAAAACGTTAGGCTGACCTAGCTCTATCGGTACCATCATCAGGCTGCACGTTAATGTAGTTCTCTTAAGCCGTAGTCTACTGAGAATTGTGTCACAGTGATCGCATTGTATTCCGAATCCCAGCGCAGGGAACGTTGTACGCGGTGGACATCTAACTCAAGCATTTTTAGGCCCCAATCACTCAAATGATTGTCCGATCGAACCCCTCTTCGTCGTCGAAAAGTGGAGACAATCTTCCCGGATACTTCCCTGACAAGGCAGGAAAGGGGACAGTGCATATTTCATTAACGGTATCCCAAGTTTTGGTACTGGCCCACACCTTGACCGCGAACGCAAAAGCATTTTTCTGCTCTAGTGGCATATCGTGAGGCTAATCGTGTTGATAGGGTGCGTTATTGGCCTGCGTAGGACGGTGTGAATCCTATGAATTCAGACTACATTTCCTTCCGCAGCTGATGTATTTAGTGATACAGTTTATTTTTATATTGAAAGTAACTTGTCACCAGTCATCATAAGGACTGTCATTTGTGCGTCCTGGCGTCCGTTGTGGCTGTCATTTTTATGATATAGTCTATGTATATCCTGATTCTCGTTTTTGGCCGCACGTTTTGATTTAGGCACGGAAAGATCCGATAGAGCGTCTATTTAGCTTGCTTCTAATCACTACGAACGGTTGAACTATTCAATCGTGAAGCTACGGGCAGAGAATGAGTTAAGTCAGCGCTGCCACACGCAGCATACTTCCAGAGGAGCGTACAATTACATTGCCTGGACATAACAGGGAAAGCCTGAAGGCATACTAAGTACAAGAACACGATGTATCGCCATCCGAGTCAATAGATTTGGCATATTGTAGAAGTATTAGATGACCCACGCTCGAATATGAGGGACCCATATCAACTAGGCACAGGTCAGATTCGGGTGGAGAATGGGCATATTTGTAGAAGTCCATACTCATTTAGATGCGTTTGGCTTCTGTTCTCCCTTTGCAGCCTCCATGGACTCGCGGAAGAGACATATTGTGCTAGGATCGAGAGCCTGAGTGCCCGCCGTGTGTTTGTTTGACTTCTCATCATCACGAGGAGGAGAGGTGCTGTCCTTAGGACCTGCCGTGCCGAATCAATTGTACATCAGAGTAGACGACTACTGTAAAGATGTCTTACTGAGCGGCTTATCTGCGAACTGTTTGGTGGAGTCTAAGGGGTTGGACATGAGGGTAGTGATGTTCAGACAATATCAATGTCCTCGCTCTAAATATGTCAGATTTTGCCTAGGTCCGCCCGAAACGTTATCAACAGCGCCATCAATAGCCTCATGATATGATTAGCAGTCGTAGTTTGTGACGTTGGGAGAATGAGGTCATGTGAAATTCGGCGAATATGGAAGGATTTCCCAATAGGATGATGACATGTTAATGCCGCACTACTTATCTCAGAGTCTATGTGCGAATATAACTCGAACATCTAGGGTGGAAGCATTTCAAGCATCAGCGGTTCTGCCTGGATTGATCCAAGAGGGCTGTTTTGTCCTCATGATTATGGTATCCGTACCTGCCCATATTGACTGTATTGATCTTGGGCTTCGATGCTATACGCTGACGCTCCGAGTTCGAGTCACTCCCATTTCAACTTGGGCTACCGCACTCGCTTGTTGTATTCCATAACCATACAATCTTCCATCCAACCCAAAGCATAGCACCGAAAGATTCTCGTATTTCAATGTATTATGTACTTATCGACATATACAGTGGATTTTCAAGCTATTTTACAAAGTAACAACGCACACAAGGTTCAATGGAAATTTATGGGACGAAGACGACCGGGGATAGCAAGGATAGAATGAAATTACATACCAATTCTTCACAACTCCTTCACAATGGTCTTAATGACATTTGTGAAGATTGGATTCTTGATGACTTTGGTAAACACGTCGAATATACCCTGCTGTACCTCAGCTGGAAGAGGCTTTCCGGGATAGTATGCAGTGCCCGCATTCGGCTGAATGCCATTGGACATCAAGCCGCCTATCGCCTTTCCAGCTAAATCCGTAATTACAGGGAGCAGAGCAGGAAGTAAGAGTGCGAATATGCCCTGCTGGACGTCAACGGCCATACCCAAAGCAGGATCTTGAATAGGGTATTGATTCAAGTTGACCCCCATTTGAGTAAGATCGTTTTCGACCAATTTCGTGACCGTCTCATGGAAGCGGGGATGCAAGACGATAGCTGCGAGTACTTGAGTCTCGTCAATATCTTCCTGGATCTTCGGGTCTTTGACTAAAGCTCCATTATCTGAACCAGTGAGTTGCGCAACATTCAAGCCACGGCTCGAGAGTATCTGGGTCAGATCGAGGTCCCTAGTAGTGGCTACATGATGTTATTAACCTTGCTTCACCTACTTGAACGAAACATTCGACTTACGTTCCCAAATACTCGAGACGTGGTCGGCATAACGAGCTCGCTGATCCGCCTCTCCCTTACTCGATAGGATTTGAGCGCCAACACCAAGGGGAACACTGAGAGTATCAAGTGCTCGGAGTGTTGTCCATTTCTCTCCACCCGAAACGCCGATTCTTCCTGGGTAGTTGATAGTAAGCCAAGCTTTGTCGGCATCGGAAAGCTCGACAACATCAGCAATGGTGACGATTGCGCCGGTCGCCATCCCCGGAGGAAGTGAGTAGCTATATTAAGCAGTCAGTCTTTCATCATTCCCTAGAAAGCCCACGAATAAACTTACTTCATCACGGAATCCTTATCAATCCTGAGAAAGTTGGACACTGACTTTCCGCCAAAACGTTCAAAATGCTGATTGATGGCCTTATTGTTTCCAGGGCGGATCAATTGAATGTTTTCTCCGTCCCATTCGTGCCCAAGTCCCAATGCGTGTCCAACTTGATGGAGTAGCATTGAGCGATCAGCACGTGTCGGAAGATCCTTGTTGATGAACCCAAGGCTCATCGTTGGCGTGGCGGATATTCCAAGTGCATCTTTTCCAATGGCACTCCACGCTTCAGGAGCCGCAAAGGTGACACGAATGTGTGCAGCGCGCGCATCATCATCCACGAATTGGAAGTTAATGTTGGCGTAGAGGGAATACTGCTTAAATGCACCTTTCACTGCGGCATGTTGAGCTGGATTGCCGTCTAGAAAGGCGATGGTGATGACCTGATAGAAATGTCAGTGTCTGTCTGAGGTTGAATGAGAGGGATGGACTGACAGAGTTATTAGGCCAGAGTTTTGACTCTTCTACAACAGTATATGCTGTTTGTCCAGAGACAATCTTGCTGGAGACTTTGAGACTGACAAGCTCGGGCAGAGGACCACAGACGGTGGTAATAGATGTCATGTTTGACTATGAGGATGTGAGAAACTTGTGTGAGAGGTGGGATTGGGAGGGCTAATGAGATGGATGGGAACTATAAATGAAAGAGGATAAGTTCAAACTCCGCGTTATTTGCAAACAAGGTTTCAGTCCTTCAATCGGCAGAGCAGCACCGAAATATTTCATGAAACTGGCATGTTCAAAGACCCATATGGAAGAAGGCGTGATTTTTGGGGTGCCATCTATAGTTTCTATTCATCCAGTCACCGCGTCAAGATATTGTAGGTACCTGCCCCTGTCCGAGATGTGAAAGGTGTAGAGATTGATGTGTACATCGTGACAGGAGATTAGCGCCCATTCTGGAATTGACAATTATCATCTCAATCAGTACAGACAGGTTCAATAGACATCTGGGGTGTTCACATGGGATCTCATTCACAATTCTCACAAAGCAATCCATAGGACTGTTCTGGGTATTTATATACCCGTTTTTCGCATTTTCATGGTCCTCATCCCCCGTTTTCTTTATCGCTCAAAGTCGAGCACAATGTCTGATATCAAAGCTTGTAGCCCTGCCATTCCTCCGAAAGGTTCCCCGCCTCCCCCGCCTCCCACCGCTGGCTCTACCGTCATGTCCAAGAAATTATGGGTCATCCCGAAGGTATCCACTCTAAATCATTCTTTGGTTCAATCACATATGCTCATGTGCTGCAACTCAGGACAAAGCCTTGGTGTTGAAGTATTACTTCATGGGAGGTACCAATAATCAACAGACCGCCGTCACCAACACTATCGTAACTTGGAAACAATACGCCAACGTTAATTTTGACAAGACCAGTGATATCGATTCTTCTAACATTAGGATCAGCTTTGTGCCTGGCAACGGCTCATGGAGCGCTATTGGAATCGACGCGGAATCTTTTTACAAAGAGGAGAAAGACAAGGAAGATCCCACTGGCAAAAAGACGAAAAAAGTTTATACCACCACGATGAATTTGGGGTGGCTTGCGGATGCCAACCCGCCGTCGGTGGAAGATGCGTCTACTATCCTTCACGAGTTTGGACATGCTCTGGGAATGATGCATGAGCATCAAAGCCCTGCTCGAGGGGAGCGCATTCATCTGAAGCAGCTGGAGGTGTACAAGTATTACAGGCCTCTGCTTAATTATGACGACAAGCTGGTGAAGAGTCAGGTCATCGACACGTACGATCTGGCAGTTATCTCAAACTACAGTCAACTCGACTTGAAGTCTATTATGATGTACGATTTCATTTCTTGTATGATGGCACTTTCGCTCATGTCATATTTCAGGTACTTTATGCCTGGTTCGCTCAATGAAGAAGGCATAGATATCCCCGTGAATCTCACGTTGTCCCAGCTGGACCAGGCGTTCATCACATTGAACTATCCCGGTAATGCAAAGGCAAGATGACGGTCTATAAAGCGTTGGAAGTTGCTGGCGTTACAGGGCCTGCCGTCGGGGAACATCACAACAGCCATCACGAAATGGCGACTACCCTACTGCGAGACAAATCTTCATTGACTACAATCGATCTGCGATGAAGCTAAACGATGGTAAGTCATATTTACATTAACGAAGTCGTTTTCATACAGGAGCTTACGTTCTTTCGCAGTTAACAAATCCTTCCTTAATTCTGTTGGGGGTATATCCCAAGAAAACGGAATTCTCTCGAAACTTCCTACGCTCCTCGATAACCCGTTGCTTAAAGCAATCCTGAAGAATATAGCCAATCAGGTGATGGTGCAGCGTTCTATTCCGGCAGACATCGGAGTTCCCGGAACGACGCAGAGGGATGTTCTGGATAGTATTGGTGCTTTGGTTACAAGTCCAGAACTTGGGGCGGTAGTTTCTAATATTACCAGCGAGTTTGTGCCACCTCTGTCGATACTAAAGCCCAGAAGAAGACTAAGTAGTGATGTATTATTGTTGTACCGTAATCAATATGTTGGCATTGCCCAAGATGGTTTTTACGCGGCGCTTGTAGTTGGTCTTTTTCTAATCATACTTAAGCGCTCATCATGCTTCATCCAAGGCTCGAACTTACATCGCATAGCTGTACTGAACCCTGGAAGCATGACAGAAGCGTAAATCCAGGGCATGTCTGGCGTGACGTCATGTAACCCTACGCCCTGAGTCAGGTCATGCGCTGTCATGCGGCGTCGTTTCGTTTTCTTCCTTTGACCACGACTATGACTTGCAGTTGTTCACTCCTCTTCGTTCCATTTGCCCCAATACTCCTCTCATAAACCTCCAGTTGAAACATCTAGCCGTATTGCGTGTCCGCAGCCGTTCGTTGTGGGAGGAATATTTCAGATCTTGGAGGAGTAGACGAAAGCTTTAGGAAGGTGGCTCGGCCACTCACAGATCGATGAAGAGACGTATTCACCTACTCCTATCAATCTTCGCCTCGATACCAACACCGTCCAGCAGTACCGCCCACATCCTTTCAGGCACGAAGCATGTCACGCTGGCCGCCATTTTACACCCGCATTCTCGCCGCCACCTACTCTTGCTCATGGTCTGGCTACAGCTCTCGACTTGGGAGGAGAGGAAAAGATGTCGGGTCTATTAGTGGAGGAATGGAATGCTACCGTACCGTCATCGAGACAAACACTAGAGTTTGAAATTCCTCTGCGTTCCGCTCGACCAGCACGACACGTAATTGAGAATACGTCTCCCTCAACCGGTTGCTTAGCTTGATGAACACCAGTTTCCTTCGACCATGAGCAGGTACGTCCTTCTTGTTGATGAAACGATAACCAGTTGCTTATCTTGATGGACTCCAGCTTCTTTCAATCACGATGACGTGGCGAACATTTTCAGGACCAGGTACGTCTCTTTTAACTTCCGTGTAATTGGGTGTCTTATCGGTTGAACCAGGCGTGTTTTTCTCCTTCCTCCTCGACCTAACGACACCATCCACCGGTCCCAACATTCGGTTGTAGGAATATGTTGAAAACGTCTCTTCATTGATCTGTACTGTCCGCCTTCTCAAGTTTCGGTTACTGTCCCACTTTCAACATATTCCTCATACGACTCCGCCTATATCTGACCCGCAATCATCAAGTCGCTTTCCCAGTAGCCCTCCATTCTTTCGTCATCGTCAGGGTATTGTTCCTGTTGTTTTGGGAGGAAGAGTTGTTGGGTCCGATTAGTACAGGGATGGAACGCTGCTACACAGAGTCATCGATATGACATACACCCTCAACATGTCGGAGTTTTGAAGACATCCTACGTTTCATCGCATATAATCCCCTTCCACCCCTCCTGTTCTCCACTCTACGCTCGGCACTCCATTCGGTCTCCACTACACCACATTCCTTTCAAGGTCTTCTTGCCACTACCTCACACTACCATCCGCATCCTTCCGCGCGCGCGAAATGGTTATGATACCAACAGGTGCCACTGGGATTGGTTGAGAGGAAAAAAAGGGAGGAATTCTTTATTATCCTCACCTATGTCCTCATCGTTACCATCCAGCACGGAACGATGGGAAGTAGAGAGCGCAGCCGTACCCCCATGCCCCAAACGAGATTGTTCCACATACCCTGGGTGTAGAATTGAATGAATGAGAGGTATGTCTACTCTCTTTCTTCCTCTATCACCTATCACCAGTTCTTTGACGTACTCGATACAGGATATACCACGCCGTCTTGACGGTACTTCCTCTTTCTCTATTTGTCAATTCGTAGGCTGGTGGGATAGTGGGAGTTGGGAGTTGAAGCTTGTAAGACTCGCTATACTTCACGAGTTAGTGAAAGGTTCCGGTGCGGACGAAGGATTGGTTCGTTCGTTTCTATACTATAGTGAACTGGTCATCGTGCTTGGATTCCGTAGTCAGGAAAGCATAAGCGGCTTGGGTTGATCCCGGAACGGTATATAAGATCGCGGAGTAATGTCTTGTTCTCTGAGTTCTCTGTCTTGTTTCGAGCGCTTTCAAACGCACAGGATTGATTTATTCTACACCTACCAGTGGCTGTTATTCTATTGCTACGCCGTGGCAATGTCACACCGGGAATGGAAATTCTTCCGCTCGAAGGAACAGCAAAAAGAAATGGAATAGGTTAACCAATAACTCAACTTGCTGGAGATATTCGGTGTTATTATATTTTTCAGGTGAGGAAATTTCCCGATATGGAAGTTTCACCGAGATTATCGAGATTATTGGCAGTGATCGCTGAAGAATCCCAGCTCTTTTCAGTTTTGGCTTATAGACGTTGGATATGCGCCATATCTACGCAGAATCCTTCCGAGCAGAATATTTTACACTTACGGTGTGTGTGTGTCCTCTTCTCCATTCCCATTCCTTTCATCACGCGCCAATCTCAGGTACCCGCAATAACCGTCATCCTTCCCTGGTGGTATCTGCGGTGATACGCGAGTTGGGATGGCTTTGGGATTGACATTAATCGGCAAAATGCGAAGTACGATGCTTCCGTGGCTTTGATTCATCTCAAATTACAATGGGTTCTGCTGGGCGCATGTTTTATCTTCTTATCGTAACTGTCTAGTAGCAACAATACACGTCTGCAAGCTGTCGTATCATCTACAATTGACAATGAGCATATATCAGAGTGTGAAACTTACCCATCAGGGTGGAAGTAGCCGTTGTTGTTGGCGTTCATGTTGCTAAGTGAGTTGAACGTTAGTGTGGAAGTGAGTGAAAGTGCCTTCTAGTGTTAACCCTAAGGCTCGTTCGCGGTAGAGGTACCCCTTGAGACACCTGTAAGATTGGTCTTCACTGATATGGCAAGGTGGTAACGGCTGGCTTCTATCTGGTGAATGACAATTTCCTTCTGAAGTTCTGGGTTTGGGGCAAACAGCTAGAAACCCGTGGTTCACAGTCTTCTGATGATCGTGGGAATCCAGACCTGTTGAATGTTCAGTGCGTCGAATTTAATGCACAACAGCACATGGGGTATCGAAGAAACTCTTCTGCTTCGAGAATTATTGAGAATGGAACCTCCAGTTGAACATATAGACGCACAGCGATTTCCCTAAGACACCATAAAATCCACTCAAACTCCATCCGATATCTTTCACGGCACCGAGAAGCGTATCAGGACGTAGTGGAGAGACCGAATGAACATCAGCCTTTGGCTATCGCCATTTGACGGAATATACTGTAGTATTCTGATTAGGTTTGGCTTCGTGTACATACTGCTTATTTGCTGAGTGGTGAGACGGGGCGATCCCAACTCAGTGAGTACGATGCACGAGGAACATGATGCATAAGACTGAGAATAGGTACAACGTGCCTGTAAACTACGTAGAAACTCCGACAAACTCGGCCAGGATAGTCCCGTACCCCCTACTACAGTGGGCACGACAAACTTACCTGTGCTATGCCGTGTCTGGACGCAAATCGGCCTTCAAAGTCCGTGAGGGATGCGGTCAGGATGAGGCTTGAGGAGCATCAGAATCCAGCGAATAAGACAAAAGGCACTGGCAATGATGACGCCGGGATCATGTAAGGCTGTCATGCTAACCTATTAGATCGGTTTTCGGTTTCTGGGCAGGCCTTGTGCAGCAGCGCAATGCTAACCATTTGTTCGGTTTGATAGTAATTTGACGGAATAAGCATATAGTATGGTGACGAGACAGACCCTCAGGTAAGGTCATTATTGTAAATGAGGAAAGGGAGATAGTTTCATTGGCCGTACACAGCAGTATGCACCTTGTCGATGACTTCCGTCTGAGGAAAGTAAAGACTAAAAAATGAATTTGTTAGCCCCGAGGACCTTGAATTAATGTCCAGTTCGTCTAGAAACAGCGTGCGAAGTAGGAATGTGTGAGGGATCAACCTTGGGACACCCCCCGTGGGAATAAGCACGTTCCTAATAAGTACCGTCTAGTCCCTCTTTAGCGTCAGATATTGTGATGCGTATCCATACTCTCGAAAGTTCAAAATAATGCGGTTCCCAGTTCTTTTTGCTTTGGCCCGTCGAAGTCAACACAGTGAGGGCTCTATAGGCTTTCAAGTGCTGATCATTTACAGTACACAGTAAACATTACTCCGATATTGATTGGTCTTTTTTCCATTCTCCATAGCGCGGAGGAAGTCGCTCATAGGTGGATCAAACTGGACCGACATCAACACTATGCTGAACTCGCATTCCCACTGGTTGCCTATGCCCCTCTTCTACATCCGCTGGCTGTGATGACTCTAAAAGTCTTTGTTTCTTGGAAGAGGGGACATTGTGTGATGAATCCTGAATTGGGAATTCAGAGATTATCGTGCTCTGATCCTTTTTCATGGTACGACCCCGGATTTTGCGGATGGCAAAAACACAGATACTACCAATGAGGATGCTCCCGGACACTGAACCTATTATGATGGCTATAAGTTCATCGCTGGGAGTCCCGGAGGATCCTTGGCTACCCTTTGTGCTTATTTCTGACACAGATGACGACGGAGTTGCGGATGAGATGCTCCTTGATACTAACCAAGTACTGGTTCCACGAAGCATATCCCGCTGCTCAAACTTTCGATGAAGGGCAGCCATCTTGTCCAGTCGTGTGATCGTCTTCAGCATCTGGGGAAGGGGTTTATTCCGGCTCGATCGGCGCCACGGTTCCTTGACCGCCTTGATGTGCTTCGACTCCGTAATTGAGGAATCAAGACCATTGGGCGAGCCAAACATTCGGATAGAGTCGGCGTAATGCATCAAAGAGTGTTGACGAGGCAACGAAAGGTCAGTCCTAACGCCTTTCTCAATGAATACTGTGCGGTGCTTGTAGAAGAGATCGAGGTGATGATCGAAGGAAAGAAGGTCGGATGAAGTGATAACATTTTTGCGAGCGATATAGCAGACCTCCATGAATGCCGAGAGGCACTGGACCATCTGACTTGGTACATGTCCCGTGATTGCAGATATATAGACCTGTAATATAGTATGAGTTGCGTCACTGAAATAGCCCCATGAGTCACATGTACCTTCATGAGGGCCTTGGAGTCGTCGCCCGTCCACTGATTGAAATCACGACCGTCATGGAACCTGCGAATGCCTGGGTAAGGAGGAACAGCCGATATTCTAGCATCCAGTGTTAGTAAGATGTGATTCAGGAATGATACTGGAAACCTACCGCCGGTCAATGTCCTTGATTATTGCATTGCCGCGCGTCTCCCCATGTTCTTTGTGAAGCCATTGATTCACCCAGGTTACTAAGTGATCCTTGAAAGTGCCCTTGATCACTTGATGTAACAGGTCCGGTGAGAGTAATTCGTGGATATCTGCACGTGGAAAGTGGTGGGTAAAGGGCTGTATGTTTGATCAACAGTATGAAACACAGAACCCAAGGGAAAAACATACTAGAACATCACTACGGTACCCGTATGTATCCCACATGATACCAGGATCGAAGATGGTAGCCATGTATTCTCTTGTCGCTCGAGTTCGTGGTAGCGCAGTACGATCATCGAGCTCTAACGGGGTGGCGCCACATCTTTAAGATACGTCAACATACAAGCGTGGATTTAAGATTCAAGCAACTCACCTACAACACCATCCCTGAACAATTCCCGAAAGCCAGACCTGTTCTGGGTAATCCGCAATATACGGGCCTAACTCCCAGATGGCACGGCGGAAGTGACCATCAGGACATCGTACAACTTCAGGCGTCTCCATCCCAGATCGTAGTGGCTCCAAAGCCTTGGCAAGGCATATGTGGTAGAGCTGCCGACAGAATTTCTGGAAAGCAGGGCTCTTGCGCTCGTTCTTTGGGACTTTGAAACAAGGCTTAGGAACATGAATGGTTACATGGTGATACTTCACATACCTTTCGGAATCGGTAAGAATATCCAGGGCCGAACACCATTGCCATGGGCACGACGTGCAATATTGCTGATGTTGCCAGGAGAGATGTATCCGGGATGAAACTCTTGGTGTCCTGTAGCAACAGAAACAGTCGTCTTGTCTGATCCTAGGACAGTCGCCACAAGCATGGCACCCTTTGAGACTGCCCTCGTTCTTGGGTTACCCGCAATTTCATCCTGAGGTTGTAACTGTCAGCCATTAAACTAGAAGAATAGAGAGATACATACTGCTTTTTTCCATGCCCAAGTCCCGGACATTAGGTTCGACCACGTTCGATGTCCTTTTGAATTGTATTGCCTAAAGGGGGTGTAGTCGAAGCTGCCGTTGAATTGCTCCGTCTGCAATTGCTCCAAGAGTATATCGCGAGGGTTGCGTGTGCATAGCGTGAAAGTTTCGTTCATCCACTTGGGTGGGTTCTCTGGCTTCGGCCCGGTGTAGCCAACCTCATATGTAGTCCATTCCGTATTTTCTTCGCGTATGCTGTCGATGGTAGCGTAAAGGTCTTGGGCGTCATGGAAAGGAGCATCACCGCCGAGAGGCTCGAGTTGGGCTTGCAGAATGTCGAGTGCTTCATTGATCTTCCCAGCAGAATTAGCAGCGCGAGTGAAGTGAAAATGGGCCCAGTCATATGTCGAGCGGCAGTCAAAAGGAAACCATGCGTCCTCACTGTCAACTGGAGGCTCGGGAGGAACAGGGAGCGGCATTGCATGATCAGATAAATCATTCCCATTGGCATCACAGGGTTTTGCTGTAGAAATAGTCAGTATTGTGAGGGTGTATCAGTCTTGTATGTACCTGTTAGGTGGGGATGCCTCATGTAGTGATACACTTCACGAAAGGCATCAGAGGGCGGGTCAATGTCGAAATGTTTTGAATTTTTATGCATGGTTAGGCCACGAGTAGAGTGAGCAACGAACTTGCAGCCAGGCTCCTGGCATGCAAGGTTCGGATGTCGAGGTTTGACTGACTTCTTAGGAGCCATAGTGTGGTGAGGGTCTGGGTGATGGAAAGAAATTGACGTGTCCTCGGCTAGTGTCAATTTATCGTCAGATGGACCCACTCCAGAATAACGTTAACTTGACCACGTACCATTGAGCAATTCGCTCACTCGCCCACATCCACCCGCTTACATGCCTTCGAGAAAAAAGCCTGTCCAGAACCCAATTCCCCCGCCTCCTGCTCTGAACGCGCTGTCGCCGTCCAAAGGTGTGTTCAATGGCTGAGCCCCGATGCCTCCTGTTTGCTGAAGCTAGCTATGCCAAAAGAAGCATCAGCACCAGGGCCAAGACTGACACGCCGACGCAAGCAAATTGAAAGCGACGTACCCGCTACGGAGACTCTAACTAGCATTCCTGAAAGCTCCCAGCCTGTTAACCCTGCTCCAGATCTTCCGCCCAGTAATCGTCGGTCCTCTCGATCTACTCGTAACGTGAATCCGGCTCCTACGCGACCAAAGCCTCGAAGAACATCAGCCGAGGTCCAGAGTCAAAAACGTGCAGAAGAAGAGGCAAGGGCTCAAGCCGAAGCTGAAAGGCAGCAGCAGTTGAATGTCCTCAGCTCCATGGAAGCTGATTTGCGGGTCCAGATAGATGTTGAGAGGGAACTTGTTGAAATTGGGGGCTATGACCTTCCAATGGTGGTGGAAGAGGAAGAGGGACCAGATATGGTAGAAGTTGTTGGAACTTCAAAAGGTGATGCTGACGGTGAATATTTTGATTTCTCTGCAGTGGATAAGGGAGATGAGAGCGCTGAAGAGGTTGGTGCTCACCTGTATGATTCTGCTCCCGCTGACTCTGTAAAAAGACTGCTCAGCCAACGAGAGGCAGGGGTAGGGGAAGAGGTAAAGGCAAAGGGAGAGGAGGAGGTCGTGGTGGGAAAAGGAAGCGGGGTGATGGAAACGAGTCCAACACGCAGTATGTTTACGTCTACTTGCTTCCCATACCTCCATCTTTTCTCACTGTTTGACAGGTCGAAGAAACAGAGTAAACCATTTCCGACGGGTTTAAAAGCCACGTATACTGCCTCACAAGCGCCTAGAACTCAAGAATCATCGGTTACAGGTGAAGGTGAAGTTGGAGGTCTCCATGACAGTGATATAGATGACTCCGTTGGGATTCCAGCTGCTGCAGGCAATAATGTGAGTAACCCTTCAATTATTTTGAATGGATCTCACTATTATATATAGCCGGTTGTTGGATTTACGGTGAAAGCCCCAGCACAATTACCCAAAGGATCCAAACGCAAACGGTCAAATACAGCTTCTTCCGAAACTGTTGCAACTCAGACCCTGGCCGTACCAACTCCGACACCTCAGGCTCCTGCCCCGGCTGTTAAGACCACCAATGCATCTATCCGAAAGTCAGACATGCCCGATTTCATCGTCAGAGACTGGGAACCGGTTTTTACCCATTCATTACACTGCCGGAGACCAACCATGTGGGGCACATACGTATTCGAACGTGACCGGGCAAGCTACATGAATGATGGACAACGTATTACGGGTTTATGTGAGCCACAATCCCACAGCTCACGTCACCCACCCTTGCCAAGTATCTAGGACATATTTGGGCTTAGGCGCCTGTACGTAAGGGTAGGCGCCCTGTAAAGAGCAGAATAAATGACAATGACAATAATTGTTATCACGCAAGATAATAAAAAATGACTTGACACAGAGTCGAACGCCGGACACCATAACCGGTGGATGCTTACCCAATCTACCGTCTATAGCAGCTATACCGCTACGCCATAGCACTGATAGAAATTTCGACCAGCATGTTGTCCTGTCCAATGGTCTCAAGACACCAATTGAGCATAAAACATCCTTCAACCTGCTCTATCATCACAGTAGAGTTTAAAAGCCTTTAAAGTCATTTTTTCAAACGGTGGAATGCTCGAGGAAGTCGGGAAGTAAAACACTACTGATACATAGGTGTGAGTAAAATCTCCCAAGTTCCGTGAACGACGTGGTATGTTGAAGCCCCACTCAAAGTTAAACAAGAACGGATAGCTCAGTAGTCATGAGGTGTAATTATATACGTGGCTGCCGTACGCAAGGCTAAAAGGTCCGCAGTTCGACTCACTGGTATGCTTTTTATTTATTGATTCATCAGTGATGATCACTATGCGCTCACGTACGGGCGCCTAGGCTCAAATATATCCCAAGTAAAGCTGCCAAGGGAGTACCACGTAAAGACAGTGAAGACCTGTGACATCCGTCACACATGGTGTACAGTCATAACCCAATACGTATGTGACCCGCCTGGCTGGTCTCCGGCGGTGTACGGTGCCGAATCTTCAACGAGCCAAATTTGTTCAACATTAAGCGTACAAGGGAGCTGGTTCCAATTATCCAGGACGTCGTGAATCGCCTCTACCCCGGGATATCATACTCTGTGATGTTGAATCATGAACCAGTTCTCGAGATGGTGCGTTCTCCACATTGTTTCACCCAGGCTCAGCCTCTAACTCCTCCTCCTAGTCATACCGCAAGATTACAGAATGTCGAACTAACATTGCAGGAGCATCACTGGATGTTGTGAAGACTTATCTGGAAGGAACGTACACCGAGCAGCCAGAGGGACAAAGGCAGTATTGTACATGGGCACTCCGGAACGATGGGCCTGCTATTTACTCAACGCCGACACCATCTAGCTGTACAGCCAAGCCTGGAACACCGGGTTATCAGGTACGTTATTGTATAATCTCTATCTGGACCATGCAAAGACGCTCTTTTACAGTACCCTGATGGAATGTTCGAGTCATTTTTCATTGTACAGGCCATGCGAAGGTGCAGCGCCTCGATACAGAGCTCGAAGGTCGATTTCGGGCGCCCTATCGGTGCAGTCGCCACTGTAGCTGCAGCTGTAGGTCTCGCAATACCTCCTTTATGATGTACTCACTGAAAAATATTCATAGGTCGAACGGGCGTTTCATCATTTCGAGAATAACAACATTGATACATTACCTAAAGATCAATTTTCGACCTCTTCATACTCCTCAACCATCGATGGATACGCCGAGTACCTTCGTGGTTTCAGCGAGCGGCGATGGAGCCATCTTCGGGAACTCTACGAGTACAAAATTCAGCCTGCCACTCCCGTTGCCGAAACATCATTGGGCCCTGGTCGACGCCAGCTATATGTGCCGGCAAGTCCTGTCAAAGGACAGTGAACAGATATATTCATTCCCTTACCTTGCGATACCAATTTGATACCTTTTTCTTGGTTTTTTTAATATCTGCTGTTATTTTCGGCTTCCCTTTCTTGGATTCCTACGAGCGCCACCTACACTGTATCTCAACAGCCTTGATATTTACGCAGAATGGTCGTAATTAATACTGGATGTATAATATTTGCCCTGGATACCAATCATATCCCTCTGTCTACCCGTAGAACCTGTGTACTATGGCCTAGCATGTACCATTTCGGCATTTTGGCATTTTTGGCCGGTGTGCCATGAGGATAAACGGTCGCGGCATTTCGGAAAACCGGGTCTAGCCTCTAGCATTCGGCATTTTGGCCCAAAATGCCGTCGGCATGCCGCTCCCGTGCCGAAATGCCATCTGATGTAACCTTACTGATGTTGACGCCCATCAAACATTCCTGACAGATAACTATGTTTGTAAGAGCCAAGACACTGGGAGACTCGTGTTCGTTAATTGTTCGGACGGCACCGAACCGATTGTACGCTAAATAGTAAACACCATCGATAGATGTATGGAAGACTTACACGTGATCCCAGTCACTAGGCATGACACTATCGACTATCCCATCCACGAATCCAAATATACTATTGTCCCAGAGTAATAGTAGATCGCCGGTGCTGCCCAAAAGCGGTAGAGCTGACTGGAATGGTGTTGACAGCAGAACGAGCATCACCGTAGATCTCTACTTCAATGTGCTAAAACTAGATGTTACGACAACAAACAATAACCATAGAGTTTACGTTAACGAATGATACGCATGTGGTCAACTCTTCCGATTTGGGCGCTGTTAATCTTTCCAGCTGTTCTGTTAATTTTGACTCGCTATCTTGGCACTTTCAAGTCTTGGCAACTGTATCAATAGGGACGTTCGTAACGGGAAGGTGAGAGGAAGCGGTGATAGAACAGTGATAAGGTGAAAAGAACCAGTATGCAGATGATATGAATAGATCACTGTTGGTCGATTCTTTGCAAGAGCAGTGATTGAGCGAATACCCCTGTGATGACGTTGAAAGGCACCGTCGACGAGATCGAAGAAATGAGGCATCAGGGAAGTCGATGGATTCGATTGGCATCATCATTCTTTCAAAACCGACATAGACTTGTACAAAGCCTACAACGTCGAAGGCATTCAAGATGAGCGCAGAATAGGAGAGTTTGTCGTTGTCTTGAAGTAATCCCGCATGATAGAGGAGAACCGGCATTAATTGGTGTTGGACGCAGCAGTAAGAGGTCGACTTTTCCTCATACACGGAAGTGTGAGGATATCGTACATGTGTTCCTGATCGGAATCTAGTGGGTGGTGAAGACCTGAATCTACGCAAGGGATAACGAAGATCTCGCAGTCCATTCTGTTAGGTATCGACACTCTCCCGGTGGCGATTCCAAAGGTGACAAGGAAGAGATAACGTTCACGTGTTTCTCGACCATAACAATCGTTTTGATATCACGAAAGACTATGGTGTATCAACGCATCTTTATCTACTATCAATCGTTTGTATAGAAATCCATGCTCTCTCGACCTCAGTGACTCGTCTTTTCCCTATCGAATGGGAGTTCCCAATCCGAACCGCTACTTCACAACTCACCCCACGTTCAGAATGTTTCATTGGACCTTCCTACTCATTGACAGAGCCAAAAATTGTAGGCAAAAACTACAAGTTGAGACACAAGGTCCCTGCAAGGTTCGAACTTGCGTTCTCACACCTAGAAGTTTGTTGGTGCGGGATCTGACTCTGCCAAGGGAGCATTGCTCATGAACGTTATCATGCGTTATTCAATCACACGCGTTTGGGAACCTAGAACGAGAAGCTGGTCCTCTCGGAAAGAGGGAATCGTCAGGTTAACAATTACTAAAAGAAGCTGCTGCGTTTCAAAGTATTGAAAAACGATTTCTTTGGGAATTCTTATAAACCGTTCCGGGATCGAACCCGGATCGCTTGCTTTCACCCTAATGGGGTGACCACTGCGCCAACGGTACTGCCTTATGTTCCCAAGTACAACTTTGATCACGAACAGATCACCGACGTAGAACAACTCGGATACTTCATACTGGTAACAATTATCTTATCCCAACTGATGGAAACCGTGGTGATTACAAAATCTAGTCTTGACCTAACAGCAGAGAAAGCCTCTCCCGCATGCATGATTTGCCTTTCGGGTATCAGGTCTAAGCATCAAAACATATGGAAAGGCATCGTTCTATCGACTCTCCCCTATTCACAAACGTGCAAGTACAGCTCCCCCCACTCAACTCAGGGCACCGGTCATGTTCCTCCTGATGCATTCACCGGGGATAGATAATAGCTGGGGACGGCGGAGGCGGAGACTGTAAGGCACCCATGGATTTGATATCTTTATCTCCTAGCAATCATTTGTACTGGTTCGTGCTCTCTCATTTTTGTCTGATTTCAATGAAATTGCTACTTTCAAATTACAGCTCACCCCCACATTCAGAATGTTCCAACCCAGGACTTGAAGGCGAAAAATCAGGATGGAGATAAATTCATGCTCCCTGCAAGGCTCGAACTTGCGTTCCCACACTTTGGAGTTCGTTAGTGTGAGATCTGACTCAGCCAAGGGAACGTTGCGTCCTCCAATGCAGAACAAACTGTAACTCTGTAACGAGTGCGGTATTTAAGAGGGGTGTTTTTCGAGTGCTTGGCTAAGTCGCATGCGGAAACAGCCAAGCGTTGCAGTATTAAAACCGTGCTTCTTCGAGGGTCGCGATGGAAGATGTAGTAACCGTCAGATAAACACCACCAGCATGCGTTATTCATTAATCGCGTACTTTGATACACAGAAGCAACCCTTCTCGGCATAGGTACGAAAGCCCACGATAGGTTCCCCCATAGGACCACTCGAACGACTCCCTGGATACCGTCTACCGTCTACCCAGAAGAAATGGACAACGAGGATATGCAAGTCGAGAGGTATAGATCTGTGGTAGAAATGTGATAGGTGGGGTTTCTTCGCCTCTTCGTCTAGAGTAGTGTCGCGATGTAGAGCGTGAACGACGACATGAAGCCTATGTTAGGAACTTTGAGCGCGATATGACGAAAAATGAAAGAGGTCGTACCCCCTCCCGCCTGAACACACCCCTTCTCCCTCCTTCTCCCGTTCCCTGGCTCATCTGCAGCCACAGAGTCCCCAAGAACGAGCCAACGCGGGCATATAGTCGAACCCGTCAATTTGCGCAATCGAGGGGGTGTCTTCGATAGCTCCTAGGAGATGAAAGGAATGGGGACGAGGGCACCCTCAACGTCGACTCTCTACATCCCTAGCCCTTCCTCCCGTAGCCTGACCAGACCAGAAAAGATACGCGGGGGTGTAGAGGAGGGTGAGGATGGCGGAGTCGATAATGGCAAGGGTAGTGTGTGAGTGCTGATGATGTGACGTGGAGGATCCGACATGGACGGGGGTGAGGATGGAACTGAAACGAACACGCCTAAGGTATCCACTCAAATGAGAGATACAAGCCTGGGTGAAAGGGTTGGAGCAGGCGGGATTTGGACGGCGGCAGGTGAGCGTAGAGACGTTGGGCCGAATAGGTCTAGTGGAACAAGTCAGCCGACCCTTCATGGGAGAGATGAAGAAGACGCACCTGCTCTCGAAAATGTTCATCACTCGTCGAACCATGACGAGGAGCGGCGGCGTTGTAGGCCGTTAGGCAGGTGGAGGGGTTTGGGTTTGGGTTTGGATGGCGGCAGTTGAACGTTGGGAGGCGTGTCGCTGGGTGGAGCGGAGGAGGAACGAATATGCCTGATCAACCAATGAGACACCCAATCATGGGAGAGATATGGGGACGTACCTGCTCCCGAGTACTTTCATCCAGTGACCATCATTGAAGGGAGCTGGGGATCGTCAAGATAAGCAACAGATCATAAGCAGGATGAAGAAGACGTACCTCCAATCCATGACGAGGGGAGGCGGCGTTAGGCAGGTGAAGGTATTTACGTAGAACGCAGAGGAATACACCTAGTTGAACCAATGAGCCAACCAATCAAACGAGAGATAAGGAACGCACCGAGTCATTGTGGTTGAAGGTAGCTAGAGTTCATCAAGACGCAACCGGTTATGAGCAAAACGAGAAACGTACCAGTCATTGGCAGTGGCGGCTGAAAGTCGTAGTCGTGGTCAAAGGAAGAAAAAGAAACGACGGATGACGTGATCCAGGGCGAAGGGTTACATGACGTCACGCGAGGCAGGCGATGGACTCACACTACACCCCTCCCTTAACGCTTCCTTGGCTCAGTTGGCTAGAGCGCAGGTCTCATACTATCACGTATGACATTGCTAACCGCCATGTAATCCTGAGGTCGCAAGTTCGAGCCTTGCAGGGAGCAGATAGCCCAGAGAAGAATACGCTTTTTCTGCTCGAGTTCAGATGATCATCGCCCTCATCCACGCCTAAAACCATTGCCGTACTCTCATGTCACAAGCCCACTGTCCTTTTTATCTTTATAGGACACACCTATATCGAGTACGCTCGTGGAATACCCAACTGTGATATCCATGCGACTGAATGCTTCTCAACGTGTGAGTAGTCTATGGGTTATCCCAAGCCAAATTGATCCTAAACCCAACCCTTGCTACTCATTGACAGAGTAAGAAGTTGAACAAAAACCAAACTCGAGATCGATTCATGCTCCCTGCAAGGCTTGAACTTGCCTTCTGATGCCGTTTTCGGTGCTCGTTGAGATCTGACTCGGCCAAGGGAGTCTAGAGAAACAGTTTCTTACAACGTTCTTGGAAACACTTCTTTAACGAGACCCAAAAGATACCAGGCTTACACGAGACTACACCGTTCGGGAATCGAACCCGAGCCGCTTGCTGAACACGCCCACATAATATGGAAGGCAAGCATGATAACCACTTCACCAACGGGTGTCTTCCTAATCCCAGTCCAGCGTCGTGCTTTACATAGCGCGGTTCTAATACATACATCTCTAGAAAGCTGAGTCCCGATATCCAATTGAGGACAGTAAGTAACATACTGCCGCCAGTGTGTCCATCTAATAACCACATACAACTTGCAATGGTGCACATAGAAAAAAAAATCGGAGGAAATGCCGAATACACCGCTTGGGAATCGAACCCGAACCTGAACCACTTGCTACAGATGATGGGCAAGCATGATAACCATTCTACCAACGGTGTGCGTTGTTATATATTTCGTTATTCGGTCACGGATTCAGTATTCAGGTTGAGCTCCCTGTCCGGCCCTCTAAAAGGATGGTAAGTATTACACTGTTCATGTATCTAAAACCGCCAAAGGCCAAATCAAAGTTCCTTCTCCGGCCCAGCTCATATTCTCTCCTACGTAAATACGGCGTTTCCTGATAACGTTTTGTCCCGCGAGTCGGATCCCGAACGGCCTACACCTACTTTACAGTAAACATCCCAACGTGACTTCCTACTCTTAGCTCTACTGTTCAAACCCAAGAGATATCGGGAATAAAGGCACAAATGACACTGGGTGGTAGCTGCGTTCGAGGAATACCCTCGCAAATAATCATTGAGCCAAAAATCAGGTACCTTTCTATCATATTACACCGTTCGGGAATCGAACCCGAGCCGCTTGCTCATATCACCCAACTATCACATGGAAGGCAAGCATGATAACCACTTCACCAACAGTGTACGTGTTTCGCCAATTTATCTTTTTTCACCTCCTCGTTCCTCATCGCAGACTCGGAGAATACATGGATATCGAAACTGACTCGTTGATCGAGTCGTGCTTCTCAAGGAAGTAAACGGCATCCCAATGAAATGCTTCTCTACAGGACGCCTCACACCCAAGACAAAGTGGTGACTGTTTCTACTTCATCCTCAGTGTACCGAATTTCAAGGCAGGGTATACCTTCCGGTTTCGGCGGTATGAGATCTGAATCGGCCAAGAGGAATTGCATCCTACAATATACACTCATGAATACGGATATATATATTCAACGATACAAAAACTGGATACTATGCATTACACCATTTGGGAATTGAACCCGAGCCACTTGCTCAATCATCTAAAATCGCTGTGGGATGGAAAGGCGAGCACGATAACCATTTCACCAACGGTGTTGTATCATAGACTTGGGGATTGTCTGATTATTCCTGGCACGCGTCCAATGAGTATTCCTGACAACCACAGCCTTTATCCCATGCGTTTTTCTCATTATATGATCCTTCCAACGCGTCTGACAACCACATTCATTCGGCATTGTTCAGAGAAAAACAATTTACCACCAAGGTTGGATGACATTACACCGTTCGGGAATTGAACCCGAGCCGCTCGCCCAATCATCGAGAACTGCTGCGGATTGAAGGCAAACATGATAACCATTTCACCAACGGTGTAACTGGTTATCCTGTAAATCCCCTTGGCCTCCATCCATCGAATGAGTCGGTATTCGGGTTGTGTTTCTCACTTCTACGACGATGGTATGTAGGTCTATGCCGTATCGAGAGCCGCTGAAGTCACAAAGTAGCGAAATTCCTTCCCATCTTTTTGAAAAATCGTCTTGATGTTGTCTCTACTATGATACTCTCATCGCTTGCTGATCAACCTCGTTCTGTTGTACGTTCGATTGATCATATTGTTCAGTATAGTCTGTTCAACAAGTATCGCTTCAAAATACAAGAGCAATGCACCATCGAACGCTTCTTCAGCCTGGTCTGTCGTAACACCGCCATTTTACCACTAATCAAGACTGTACGATTATCTCAAACGCGCATTTTCCCGTAACCGCGCTTCTATTTGACATGGGTAAGGCAAAATCAACCCGGGCAAAGGTGAACGCTACCATACAAGTTCAGTTTCATTTCCATCGTCAAGTCAAATTGTGACTCGAACTTGAAACGTCCCGAATACGCTGAGAACGACGAGGCTTGGGCGGGTCAACTTCATGATCAGGAACACTCGGACCATGCTTTTATATACCGTTTATCTCAGAGGCAATGTAAATTAATGCTGCCATATGATATCGACGCAGCGTGTGGGAGCTGTAACGCGCGGAACTTGGGCGGTCTGTTCTTACAACAATCCAAGGAGCGCGAAATCGTTACAGACTCGGATGTCCCGCCTATCGTGACCGTAACTTGGCAGTCTGATATTTCTCGTTTCCCAACATGACACTCTGCATCGAATAATCCCGTATCATGACGGCTCAATTGAGAAAGCCATGCCATCAAGATGTGTCTCAAGGTAGATGGTATCAAGCCGTCAGGGGCAAAAAGCTCGATGAAGACATACATCCTCCCAGCAAGATTCGCAATTGCAGACTTTGGCCTTTCAATATAAAATACCGTACAATGACGAGCAGTAGATATAGTCCAGGATCGCGACTTCCTGATGGTTCCTATAACAATCCTCCGATATTTAACTCCCATAGTAGGAGATGTATTGAACAGCGAGGGGAAAACGGGCATTCAATATCAGTAGAACAGAAGACTGAAGTAAAAGTCCGAGTTGCTTAATTGACAATGATATCAACAAACAATCGGGATATCGTATATGCCCGAGTCTGAAGAACAGTGAGCTACTTCGATCCAGCGCTGAGGTGATCTACTGATCGTTGCGCAACAGGGTCATCTGAAATGCTTCTATTGCCAAGTATTAACCACGTCATCGAACCAAGAATCATCCCACACGTTCAGACACAGAAGATTTTATGTCTTTGGAACCTGTCACCTAGGGAGAATCTCTTTCAATGTGCCGGTTCGGCGCTGGTTCTATGGGATTTAGCATCATTCAGTCCCGTCGCACCAGCAATAAGTCTCGGTGCATTGCAAGGCCCAAAGTTGGAGCGGGAATCGCCCTATTCCAGTGGTCCTCCCACGCAAATAATCTATTCTTGTAGGACTTTGGTCCTGCTTTCATCTCATCACATCTTGTTGATGAAGTTTAGCGCATCCCCTTCCATTGCGTTTGGCTTGCCTGGTACGCAACGTGCCCCAATACCTATTAATTGCCATTTGAAGTCCCAACCTCAGACTTCATAGCCAGATTTAATAGAAATCTCTTCCATGTAGAGTTTCGAGTACTCGACTTCTCACTCTTGTTAAATCACATCAAATCAAAGATGAGATTGTGTCCCGCTGATAACGATTGATGCCCTGAGTCCTGGAAGTACGAGTTTCATCAGAACATTCACACCCTTGAATGCAAAGAACCTTGCAGTGTGATTCCGTCCCGCGTTGACATTTTTATTAGCAGTGCATACAGCATGACGGGTAACTGCGTAGCGCTATAATGAAACATATACTCGTATGATAATCAATCCCAAAGATGCGCTGGAGCTCTTGAATTCTCACACTCCAAGCAAAAAGTATTAAACCATAGATGTTTTCGCAATTTTGGCATCCTCATCTACTCATACAACCCTTTTCCCCCCCTCTCTCATCTCGATGATGAAGTTTCTCAGCACCTCACTCGTTATTTTCGCTTTTCTCTGTACGTTCATATAAGCATTGCTCTACCTACCGAAACTCAACCTCCTTAGCCCACGCCTCTGCCCAAAACTTTACGCTACCCGGCTCTAATCTTCAGCCAGACCAAACGAAATGCCAGTCCGAGAGACGCGCCGCACTCGATGCCTTTCAGGTCCATACTTTCATTATCGTTACGTTGCAACAGCTGATCTTCGTTCTCATCGTAGGGCTGCAACGATAAAACCCAGTCACAGGATATTGTGGACTGTTATTGCTCTGACAATACTAGTGACACTTATGGTGCCGCATTGAACTGTGCTGTCTCTGGGGATAGTAGCTTGAAGCAACAGGCGCAAGAGTCATTCGATCGTATGTATCCGTTGTTGCTCTCGTAACACTCACACTCGACAAGTATCATAGAACTGTCTCGGAATTGTCAGTCTAATGGAAAGGAGCTAAAGCAGCAGACCATTGGGGGCGATGGGAATAGCGCAGCAGGTCTGCGCCTGGGACTTGGGGAATTGAGTGGTTTGGGGATGATGATGGTTGTTTTTGTGGCAGTTCTTTGATGTGTATCTGCGCTTATGTGAAAGAAACATGGGTGTTGATCTGTAGAGCATCATACGGATAGACATGTGTTGAATTTCGTCCAGAAAGCTGTGAATATCCGGACATATTTTTCTGTAGGCGCTTCACATAACAAAGCTCGGACAGCACACCACTCGAATTATTGGATGATATCAAACAGGCATAGTGGTCGACATTAAGCTGATCGCCACTGCTAGAATGATTGTCATTGTACTCTTCACTCGCACTGTGTCATTTCTATCCCCTTCAATGATTCGTCGCCAATCGATATTCCGCCAGACCCACAGTCATCAATGTATTCTGTAATTGTGACCTCTCTTCTCAATAACACTCTAGAACCAAATATAGCTGACGTACGGCCAAAATCCTACCTTTACCCTTCAATTCTGAATGTCGATACTAATCTCGCAAGACTGCGTCCAGACAGTAGGGACAGAGCCCCAGCTTTGTTATGCAAATGATACCGCAGCTCAAGTTATTACAAACCATTCAATCACCACAGGCGTGTACTGTCGCTACTAGCCAGTTCGGATAGTAATGCATAGCTCTCTCAACAGATAAAGTCTGCGCCTAGCAACAAGAATGAACAACAATATCCTTGGTAATTTGAGATGAATCAAAGCCAAGAAAACAGCATACATACTTCGCATTTAGCCGATTCAATCCAATCCCAATGCTATTCTGGCCCGGATATCACCACTAACACAGCGAATGGTGACAGGTATTGCCGTTACCTGAGCTTGGCTTTCAACCGGTGGAAGATTGTGTCAACTCCACCGTTCACCAAATCAAGTGTTCACGCATATGTGGACAATGACACTTGAGCCCCGCATCGAAAGGAACTGAATCATTGACCGAAATACCGCCGAGTCTTTTGCCTTCGAGGGTACAAAATCAAGGGGATAATCAATCGGAAAAGCTAGAATATCAAGTCATTTGCTATCGGTGCTTCACATAGCAAAGCTTGCGCATTTAGCTACTCGAATGCGACATCAAGTCAACTTGACATGGCCACCAAACCCATTGTCACTACTAGGGCGATTGCCATGAGAGTCTTCATTTGTGCTGCGTCATTTCTATCCCCTTCGATCTTCCATCCAACCTCAATCGGTATCCCACCAGACTCGCAGTCTTCAGCGTATTCTGTGGATGGGGAATCTCCCTTTTTAATAACATGCTCAACAATGGAGAAACAAATGACAGACGCACGATCAAAGACCCCCTGTGCTCTTCCCTTCAGATCCCCATTCACAGAGACCGCACAATCCAATGCAGTAACGACGACGGCAACTATGTCGTTAGAGCACTTGCACTGCGTGTCGGTCAGGTTGTATGTGCCACACAACTGCAATTCTCGTTTCAGCAAGCAATAGATTTGGATTTAAGGTAGAAGGATTTAAGGTAGAAAGTAACGGTGACTTACATTGAGACCATAGTCAATCATGTTCAATTGTGCTTCGCATTCTTGACAAAGTTGCCCGTTATCAAAGATGGCTGTTACATTTTGAAGTGAGACTTGGGCGTGTGTGAGGGCTGAGCAGAACCACAAGTTAGATAGCTATCGAAATGGACCATGTCACGAAAGTATACCAAACAAGTTGAAGATCAGAATTAAGCTAGTAGTAGGGACCTTCATCATTCGAGAAAAGTGGGATGAAGATGGGATGAATAAATTCCGTTGCTTTTAAATTACTCAGAAGATTGACATCCCGCATTGTTGTGAAGGATGTTCTTCGTTCTTTGATTCCGGAACAATGATCCGGTGAAAGGGCGCCAATGTAGGCATCAAGTGGGATTGGGAGTCAACCAAAAAGTATTCAACCAATCGATTTCCGAGCCTCATTGTGGGCTTCCCGTACCCGCTTTCCGCGCCAACATCTTGTGTACTCTGAAGAACCACTAAAATGCATCGGAGAAAGCACCAATAGCAAGTTAACTGGTAACTTTGGGTTCCGAACGTTGATACTAATCTCAATATACTAGACTTATATATAGCTATACGTGTCTATCACCAACGTGGATTTATAGATCGATACGACATCTTAAGGTACGAATCATTCCATCATGTCCGAATATGACAAGCGTGTACTGTTCCGAACTGTATGGTAGCGACGAGGGGGTGATGCGTTACATTCCGGACAATGGGCGACAAGGTCAGCGTTACGCGTTACATGTACAAAAATAGGCGACAGATACTACCTTCTACGGGTTTCCATATCTACACCCACCGCTGAGCTTAAGTTTATCACTTTTTGTACGCTAAGCCACCCCACCTAAGAAATTGAGCATGCAATCCTTTTTTCTTTCATCCAGTACGCACGTATGACCAAGAAGAAAAATCCAGCTGCTGCCAAGCAGACTGGTGTACCACAGGCACTCAACTCCAAGCTTTTGCGTCTCTCAAATCTCTTGAAAAATCTTCCTTCACATCTTCCCTTGAATCCACAGTCCTCTCAATACCATTTCGGCCTCGATGAGGAGGATATCGATATTATTGGGGTTTGGGGAGCATTGAACCGCAATTTAGAGATCTGTTTCAGTACAGCAGAGCTCTCTCGAACCAATCCCCAGTACGATGGCACACTCAATCCAATTTCAGAGCGTGGTCCTCGTCTACAATCTCTGGTAGATGTCCTGCGCCGAGGGCTAAAGGAGGCACCAGAGTCTCATGTTCTTATTGAACGCTGGATCGAGAGGATCAGTAGTGCTGCCCAGCGTGCGGGCGCGAAAATCCCTGCACGACAGTCAGCCAATGATTCATCTGATTCGGAGCTTGAAGAAAGTCAACAGCACAAGCTGAAGCTACCAAAAAAGTGAGTCAATAGCCCTTCAGATGAATTTCTCCTAATCATGGTGTCATAGACGAGCTAGAACATGCAAAATAATAGAAATATCTGACGACGAAGCACCCAAGGTTGTAGCTCCTGATAAGGAAGTAGTCAGCGACTCAGAAATCGAAATGATAGAGGCACCACGACTCACCACAAACCCCAACACCATGCCGACCATCTCCACGACCATGGCCTCCCCTCTTCCTGCCTGCGCCACCACGTCACAGAGTCTATCATCTAGACCAAGCAATATCCTGTCACTTCTTGGTGCAAAGAAGGTGTCTTCAACGCAGTTTCAAGACATTTGCCGAAAGGAATCGAAGGTTTGGGAGAAATCGGCAGAAGAGGCTAAAGCAAAGAAGGTGCAGATTGAAGAGAGGAAAAAGAAGAGGACTCAAGAGCTGACTCGTCTGCGAGTTGCGCGACACCGGCAGAAGAAGCACATGATGCAACAGGGAACTTCGTCGGAGTCAGCTGGTCGAAAAGTGAAGAAGTTGGCACTGGGACTCGACTGTAGTGGAAGGGATGTCCGAGTCATTCTTCCAAATCTTGCTGAAACGTCCCGTCCGCATGGTTGGTTGTGGAAAAAGTGCAGGAATGGCAAAAACGGCGGGGTAAAGCAGGATCAACACACAAGGGTTGACTGGTCGCAAGCATTCTTGGTCACCCCAATTCTCGAAATCGCACCTCGTGTTGGTTGGTCACCAACCCTTATTGTTAGCACCCTTCGACGCCAAAATCCAAAAATCTACAACCAACTCCACAAGGGGACTGTGGCCAAGTGGATAAACCAGAAGAAGAGACGCTGGAGGTCAAAGTTCCTGAAGAAAGTCGAGAATGGGAGGATTCTAGCACGCACCGGAAGGACAGGTGTTTTGACACCGTACCCAGATCTGGTGTCAGAGATCAAGAAGACCTTGACTGGAGTGCGACAAAGCGGCATGCCAGTCGGTCGGGACTTGGGGCGAACAATCATGCTTGCGATCATCATGAAACGAAAGCCTGATCTCCTTGCGAATGGGTTCAAGTGTTCAGAGAAGTTTGTGGGAGACTTTTTCGAGAGCGTGATGGCGTGGTCTCTCCGTCATGGTACACGTGCTGCTGCTCATGTGCCAGACAATGCCGAGCTTGTTATCGAAGAGTGTTTTTATCGACATGTTCATCTTAGTTTCTTGTACGACATTCCTCCTTCCCTCGATATCAACATGGATCAAACGGGAATCATCTCCCTTATGACCCACAACACAACATACCACGACAAAGGCGACAAGCAGGTTCCCATTCACGGAAAAGATGAGAAGCGGTCATACACTCTCTGTGTTGCAACAACCGCAGGTGGACAATTTCTTCCTTTTCAGCAAGTCTGGGCTGGTTCAACAAAGAAGTCGTTGCCGGATGATAAGTCAGAAGGGATGGACAAGGCCAAGGAGTATGGGTTTCACTTTGCGTCTGCTGCGAGTAAAAAAGCAACAAGTCATTTCAGTACACTTAAAACAATGAAAGAGGTGCGTCCTTGACATTCTTCACACTGAACATTGCCTAACGAATCCTGTTCCCAGTGGATGTTCAACATATTCAAGCCCTATGTCGATGGATACATCCGTGACCATGACCTTCCTGAAGACCAGAAAGCTATCCTTTGGCTTGACTGTTATCCAGTTCATACTAGCGCAGATTTCCGTGAATTTGTTCGTCAAAATTTCCCCAATGTCTTCTTGCTTTACGTGCCAGCCAACTGCACATCAATTGCGCAGCCTGCAGATGTAGGAATCCAACGGATCCTCAAACATCACATCAAGCAGGATAACACGCAGTACCTTTTGAACAGTCATACCTCCCAGGTCGAGAACGGAATCACCCCTGACAAGATCCGCTTCACCACCTCGCTCGCCGCTCTTCGCAATGCCAGCGTGAAGCCTTCAGTAAATGTGTATGAATTCTTTCAAAGCTATGACGGTTCTCAAATTGTCTGCCGAGTAAGTGACCGACTCCATTTACATATCTCAGGCTGACTGACATCGCTTCAGGCATGGGAGAAGTGCAGTGTCAAAGGAGGATTCAATTTCTCCGGCGAGTGCATCACCAGCCGCCGGGCAAAAGATGCCTATCGACGATATCTCATGGAAAACCCCAAGTTCAAGCAGGAGATTATTGACAAGATTGGCTTTTTTCATGAACCTGCTCCGGCGAACTCTAATACAGCACAAGAGGCAAATCATGAGGATGATCTTGACGAAACAGTCGACGACGACTCTTCCGATGTACCCATAGCTACTATCGTTCAACGACACCTCGACGTTCAGCTCGCCGACCCTCCAAAGGCACGTTCCTGTGTCGATGATGAAGCTGTATTGGCCCGGGAAGATGGCATGTTGTTCGGCGGGGGTGAACAAGAGGACATCCACGCCTACAGTGAGGCAGATGGTGCACTCATAAGCCAAGTTCTAGCGTCTCTACCTTGATTTGTTGAGTAGCTTTACGATCAGCTGTAAATAAAATTTCCGATTTTGCCTTTCCGGTCTACTTGCGACCACCCCACCGTTACGCGTTACATGGCCTGAAATAGGCGACGAAAATTGGCAGCGTTACGCGTTACCGTCGCTACCATACAGTTCGGAACAGTACTATAGAAAGCTATATCTAGTCATACCACAGAAACATCGAACGAGTGACATCTCCAAGGCCGTCAAATTATTATTGCGCGTACCTTAGCTCGGTTATCAATATTAAGGGTCCTGAACGCCGCACTGACGAAGGTAATCATCGTTTAGATACTGGACCATCGAGTTTATCGTACATAATTCCCGGAAACTGCGGAATGGGTATCCCTATATTCGTTCAAAAACCATACTCAGACCAGATCAACAAGGCGGTACTGGTCAACTAGTCCTTGGATACAGCCGGAAAGGAGGCTCTAAGGGCTGGTGACTTCAAGGTTTGATTTCAAGGACGGCATTGCCCAAAGAGCTGCTGAACACAGCGGTTGATCTGAATTATACTTCTTTCCAGCACGCTCTCGACCTTCCCCGACCGCTGAACATACCGCTCACCTGGAGCAAGCAATCAAAGAGCCGTCTTGGTAGCAGTTCCTTGATGCGTATATAACGTGACTCAGCAACATCTCCCTGTTTGGGTAGTGGCATTGTTCATATGTTCCCTGACCACGAATCATGTTCACACCGCAACCGTATCTCCACTTTGATATTCATCTCAACCCGTTGCATTAGTTCACAACGATGATCTGTCAGGCTGTCTACGCACAGCTTCAGATACATTCATACCCATAAAAGCATCGATATTGTGGATGACCGTCACTTACCCAACCCGAACCCTCTCAGCATGAAGTTCACTCAGGCTATTACTACTGCCCTCTTTGTCGTTTGCTTGTTCGGTATACCTTGTTTGGACCTGTCGATTCGAACGTCGGACTCATATCTTTCCAGCGCTCACTTACGCTGCCCCAAACGAAATCCAAGACGAAGACTTTGAAATCCCCGAGGATCCTGATATCTCCGAACACGTCCGAGAACAATGCAGATCCCAAATCGTTGCAATGCTCAAAACCATGAATGTTCGTCCACTTCAATCCCTGCCATACTCAACTTTCACTTTATGCTATTCTAGAATTGTCAAAATGACAAGCACTGTGAATGTTCTGATAACATGAGGTCAATTATAGTCAGTGCCTTTCACTGCGTCGTCGCCGCGGATGGGGATTTGAAGCAAAAGTCGCAAGAGGCGTTTGATTGTATGTTCCACCGTGTTTTATTACCTTTTGTTTGCGTTGATACAGGTGGGATTGCAGATTACGCCAAGGAATGCAAGGAGAATGGTGAACATGTTCAGAAAGAGTGGTTCAAAGACTCGGAGGAAGGCGAGGTGTGGGTGTTTTGGGACTGGTGCTGGAGTGTGTGGCTGCAATTACTGGGTTGGATACGATTGTGATTGGATTACGATCGGTGCGTTTGAAATCACCCCGACGACGGAATGGATTTGATGTGGGGATGTTCAATAAAGTCATGCGATATTGGCTAGCACCAACTTCTCTCATTCCGACGTGCTGAAACTCCGCCACCCCTGACGTCAAGTGCCCATTAACCTAGCTATGGATGATATACGGTTGAAAGTTCCGACTCTACCCATAGCAGCATAAGGCATTGAACATCTATCATCGTATCGGGATCATGGACGAGGTAATCTCAGCCCTACGTGTGATCTTGCAACCAGGTGCACTATAGACACTGAATATAGCAATGGCAGAGCACGGCAGATTGTACTGATGAATACTTCGAGGCGAGACGATAAGATATCGGGAAAGATCAGGTTGTTGGCTTTGGTGGGCATGAAATTAAGATTATACCTTATCCCGTGTATTAGATTCAATGTAGTGCTTTAAGCCCACAAACTTCAAAGTTATCCTCAGGCTCTCGCATCATGATGGCAATGTCTCTTGTAAACAGCACAGATTTGTATGCATGTAAATGATAAGTTAAATTGAGTTCATTTAATAGAAAAAACGTAAAGATATCCCGAAATATGCATTCCCTCCTTATCCCGGCTGCAACAAGTTCAAAGCATTTGATACCCGGAGACTGTGCATAATCAGTATCAATCATCAAAATGTAAGTGCAGCGAAACATGTCTCGAACTTTACAGCATAAGTAAGAAATACAGCATATGTGCAAGGTATAATGCTATGGACACCTCAGCGTCATCATTTAGAGATTTCCCTCGTCTTGATGATGAGGTTGACTACCACCTTCCTTGTAATCTTTGCCTTGCTTGGTATGTTCTATCCATATCCCCCAGGGCTACTACTTAAGATACAACCATCACAGCCCACACTTCTGCACAAAATCGAACCTTTACACTCCCTGGCTCCAACATCCAAGGGTGCGAGTCTCAAGCAAATGCCATGCTTAATGCTTTGAAAGTCTGTATTATCGTTCAATAATCCTGATACTCATAGCATTGACTCACACAAAACGATAGGACTGTAACAGTAAAAGTCAGTTGAAAAGCATCCTCAAGTGCATGTGCTCCGATAGAATGAGCGACACCATTGTGACTGCATTGCACTGTGAGGTCGCGGCGGATGATAGTTCTAGGAGAAAGGCTCGTAAGGCGTTGAATCATAAGTTGTTGTTGTACACTCTGTTGGATTATACTCAACGAATTAGAATACTGTGAGATGTGTCAATCTGGCGGAAGACAAGTGAAACACCAGACTCTTCAAGAAGATGGTGCAAGGAGGCAACCATCCTCGGGCATTCCTGGCGGCATACTTGCGGGAATCATGATAGGCTCCATACTCGGAGCTATTATGGTCAGCGGGATGTGCATTTTTGCTATCTGCAAAATCCGAGGTCGTTTTACCATGACGGATCAAAACATAGTTATCTCCCAGTTCCCAAGGGGAAAATCATCGCACAATGTTCCTGTCTCCAAGAGGCGAAAATTTCTGGAGCTTCCATCGCAGGTAGACCTGGAAGACATGCCAACGGAAGTGCAAGTCCGGCATAGTATTGATGATGGTCCCGTTCCATCGACCTATGAGAAGCTTCCTCCGTCGTATGGGAAGTGGAAAGTAGTAGATTCAACTTGAATGTCGAGTCAGCATCATGCAGTGTAAACCTTGTATATTTAATGTATAATCAGCACTTGCTGTTCTATGATCTGCATTTTCCGGCTCTATGGCTATGGCTTCAAGTTCAATCGGGTACCATATGATCCGCACTTCTTCTTCCCGAGTCCTTTACTTTTACTACTGCTCTCAATGTCTCAACACCTCTTCATCGTCGCATCTCCAAAAGCCCCCTCAAAGAGTCACGATGTATGCAATTCCGTTGCTCGAGTCATCAACCCATAAGTTTGACCACCTTCTACTAAGTATTCTATCACTATGCAGAACCTCACCGGAGATCTCAGGGACAATATATTAAGCACAATCCTGAATGTAACATTTCAAAAGTGACATTTCTTGGAATCTAACCAGCCGTACAGGTCAACTGGCTATCAAACGCCGATAACAATTAGACATTCATGGGATTCGGAGCGTGAGAACATCTCTAAATCAGCTTCATTTTGACCCTCTATTTCAGACGGAGGGGTTGGATTGAACAAGAGCGTAGGGCGATAATCGAATGTAGGATATTTGGGCCAGAGAGGGGATAAGCATATAGGTGAGTCATTCCCCTCCATCGTACACTATCAACTACTTATTTGTTCCCCACAATCTCATGCAAGACGTTCATGCTTTCCTGCATATATCCAAAGGTAATAAAGACTCGCATACCGGCCAATATGGAGACGGTCATACTTTAACACACGCACTCTCGGCGGGAAGACGGCGCGCTGCCGCTGATCAAAGCGGTGCACGGCAGGGATCCACTTGGTCGGCTCCGAATTGTAATGTCAACCTGTCAAAGCAAAAGATGCCACACTCCAACGATCATTCTCGTTCTATTTCTGTCGAATAATAACCAAAGAGGATGGTCACTTTGGAGCTTTCACATTAATGGTCTTCAAAGGTGATATTGACTTAACTAAAGTCTGACTGCACAAATCAATTGGAAGGTTGATTGCAGCTCAGCTTCGCGGTACAAGGCTAATCATATTCGATCGCGATGATCCATCCATCATTCCTCGCATCTTCTACTCGGATTCCTTTTCCCGTCACTGATAACTCATTAAAAGCAGCCATTTATTGACAGCTTGTCTTGATCATGCCCCCGCCTCAGCTGTTACCAGACATTGGCCAGATCATCCTCTTGGATAGTATCAGGCTCGCATTGTATTGTACTCTTTACGGTGAGCACCTATACTGTTGCCTCGCTACACATACTCAGCGATTCCCAGGCGCACAACTCATACTTGTGTGCATCTTTCTGACGATCCAGTAAGTATGACATGTGTTTCCTTCGTTGTGACTATGTCGCTGACATTTACAATGTAGAAGACCAAGATCGACCACGGGATCCTTGAAAGCGAGAAACATACTAGCGTTGTGCATAATCATTATACTGGCGCTATCAACAGTGCCAGTCGTGATCGTCACCATGCTAATCAGCATCGAAGGCAAACTTGCATATGGGGACCCCAGCATTGACGTGAATATGCTTGTATCGCTATCAAGCAGATTTCAGGCATGTATGGGGGTAATTCTGTGGGTAAATGTAAGTCGTATAATTGACATATGCCATTAGCCTCACTCTCATTCTCCACGAAAGTCATTCATCGCCGACACTGTGATGTTTTGGCGCGCTGCAGTACTGTGGAAGAACAAAAAGCGGATGGTTCTTCTTCCTTTCATCTTGCTAGTACTTACAGCAGGTGCGGTTCTCGGAGTATCACATTGCCAAGTACTAACTCATTTGTGTCTTTGTAGTCTCAGACGTCACACTTATCGGATGCTATGTCGGCTCTGGTGACAACAGATTACGGAAATGTGATCCAATTAGGGTCCTGACGTGGGTGCTCACTATTGGCACCAATATTGCTACCGTTGGATCGTTGGGGTACTACGCTTGGTGAGTTATTTTCTATGCGAGCATCACCCTGGCCAAATAATAGGCGACGACAGGTTACATCGTCAGGCTGTCCGTGGATATCTCAGCACCCACCATTCAAAACCAGAGAGGATCTTGGTGATTATTGTTGAAGGTGGTATAGTGTACACGATCAACCTAGTGCGTTGGATTTTGTTCCTTCCCTTTCACTAGCGATGATCTGGTTTGTGATATAGGTACTCCTAGGAGTAGTTACCATTGTTGCGGAATATGAAGCTACAACAACGAAGTCGTTTGGATGGTTTTGTGCGAGTAGTATACTCGAGGTTATCTCCTTCTGTCTGCAGGTGCATACTATTTTTCTCTTGTTATGAAGGGATACTGAACAAGAGACATATAGGACATGTATCCTGCGCTTTTACTCGTGATCATATTCATGGGAAGGTCAATCTGGGACTCTGATGGGGAGATTCTGACTCAGGAGAGAACTTCGAACGAGCGTGGGCCGAGCATTGGAAGCGGATGAAAAACAGCATTCAAACGTCAATGATAGAACACTGTCTTTCTTCATCAAGTAGTCGTTATGAGATATGCATCGCCTGAGTGGCGTTACATAGGGTGTTATTGATACGGGGCATTTTCCATTCAACTCAACAGCACGTCTACAGCTCCAGTCTCCCAACCTCAAACTGTACCGCAAAGTCATATCCTTTCCGTCTTTCCTGTGACACGATGGAGAAGTCTTGAGACCTTGAAGAAGTGCGGATTGTACGATACCTAGTTGAGCTCGAAGCCATCGCGATGCTGGAGATAGGGCGGTGTAACGGCAGGTGCAAACTATACATTCAATATATAGATCTACACTGTATGATGTTGACGTGGCATTCAAGCTAATTCTTCTACTTTCCACTTTCCATAAGGTGGAGGAAGTGTCTCATAGGTCGATGGAATGGGGCCATCATCAACACTATGCCGGACTTGCACTTCCGTTGGCATGTCTTCCAGGTCCACCCGCGATGGCAGATCCAGAAATCTTCGCTTTTTGGAGGCAGGTACATTGTGTGACGAATCCTGAATTGGGAACTGGGAGATAACCATGTTTTGATCCGTCTCAGTGACATGACCTCGGATTTTGAAGACAGCAAATATGCATATACTGCTGACTACAATAGCTCCGAGTATAGAGCCTAATATTATGCCCGCAAGTACACCGCTAGGAATGCCTGAGGGTGGCCCCTTACTTGACCTATCTCCTTGAATAATCTGCTGCTTCACCTGCCTTCCGTTGGATTGACAGTCCCGATAGTATCCTACTTCATTGAGTACAGACCAGCGAGTTGTACGATGACTTACGATTCAACCCATTCTCAGCTTCTTCCCTGAAATCACCATTCACAGAGACCGCACAGTTCCATGCAGTACCGAGGGAGTTGCTCATTTTGTCGGAGCACACGCAGTCGAGGATGCTTAGTGGCTGGCTTTTGCTGATACAGTCCTATCGTTACGTATCAGTTAATTCAAGCGGCATGAGGATCAAGATGAGTGAACAATGCAGACCTTCAGAATATTTACTGTGGCATATACTTGAGACACGCACTGCTGGACGTTGGAACCGGGGAGTGTGAAGGTTTTGTTTTGGGCAGAAGTGCGGGCTATGGTGGTTGTGTTTTAACTAGTAGGCCTGCGGAATATGAACAGAACATACCAAGCAAGGCAAAGATCACAAGGAAGGTGGTAGTCAATCTCGTCATCAAGACGAGAGAGGAATGGGGCCCTAAATGATGGCGCTGAAGTGTCCATAGCATTATACTATGCATATATGCTGTATTTCTCGCTTATGCTGCTGTAAACGTTCGAGACATGTTTCGCTGCATTTTGATGATTGATTGATACTGATGGTGCGCAGTCTCCAGGTATTAAATACTTCGAACTTGTCACAGCTATTTTATGCTGTATGTGGTGATACTAACAATGTCAACGCGAAACAAAATCATATCTCACTGCAGTCCGTACTAGACAAGTCACGGTGAACTGTTGAGAAATATTTAACAGCAAGGCCCTTTATATTTCAGGCTGTAAAGGTTCTGATGACAATAATTCGAATTCTTGGGGCCAAAGTATCCATCAACTTGACGTAATTTATCATGGTGAGTAATTAGGTATTCAAGTGCTGCGCGGAAGAACTCTGGAAATGGAGTGGTCTTCTGGCAGTGACCCCTCGAAAAATAGTACCAACTTCACTGTTTGCATTAAACGACCATGATGTATTTGTTCAAAACTTATACTCGCTCGATCATTTTGTCCTCTATCTCGACCACAAGAGAGTTCCTTTTTACCGATACTACGTTCTTCACCAAAGCTTCAATCGCCGACCAGCATTCCTGGGTTGTGAGAATCTGAGAGCGCTGGGTACACCCGAGTCCGAGCCCTGCGGTATCATGTTGGTAGCATGGCAGAACGGAATAAAAGGGACTGTAAATAGAGGCCTTAGTTACAATCCGAGAATCAATTCGAGAAATTGAATTTCCAAATTGTGGGCGCAGGTTTGAATTCAAGGATGTAATGAAAGATCGTTCGCAATCCTGAATGATTGGTTGATATTAGATAACACACTGATAATGTGGCGTGGGTGCCTTACAGTAAGTCCATCTCGATTCCTGCCTCCGTCATTATTACACTCTATAGTCATCGTCAGTTTCGGCGTTACGCCGTTGAATGCATGTTGAGGAAAAGCGGACTATGAACCTTGCGGGAAGTGTTGAAGGTGTCGAAGCGAGTGAATTCTCGGAGGACATGAATGAGTAGGTCCCGAACAGTGAGTGATTTTGCCCCGGGTTAAGCGATTTTATACCTTTGGAGTATGGCAATACGTAGCAGGAGCTCCTCAAAACGCCTGCTGTCAATAGCTAGAGCTACCCATTTCATGGTTCTGCGGCCGCGGCTAATGCCCCAACGATGGTTATTGACCATGGCTCGGATGTCGTTGGTGTACTTTTGGACATGGATATCAACTCGGGCAAGCAAAGAAACATCTAATACGTAAGCTCCCCACAAGTTTCGAACTTGCGACCTTCGATAAGCCAACTGCTGGGAAGCGTTGGGAAGTGCGTTGAATTCGGAATGCAGAAATGGAACGTGCCTGAGTGACGTCATGTAACCCCATGCCCTGATTCCCTTTCCAACTTTTTTTTCTTCGACCATGACTCCCAACTTTCGCTGATGTAGAGTCTTTTCTATCCACAGTCTAGAACATATTACCATGTCGCCTCTCCTAGCGGTTCTATGAGGATTGGAGGTACGTCTCCTCCATTTTGTTTATCTTGATGAAACCTCAACACCGTGAACGTTTCCAGAAGCCGGTACGTCTCTTTTGTGCCTCGCAAGGCTGGCTTTCTCATTGGTTGAATTAGGCGTACTCCTTTCCCTTCTCATCGACCAAACGACACATAGCCTACCTCCAGCCGGCTAGGGGAGGAACGGTCGCTGACGTGCAGGATGGAAGGTTAGACGAGAGCATGGGAAAAGAATATTGATAAAGAGATATTTCGCTTTGCCCTGAGTATCCCTCCATCTATTCTATCGAGGCAATCCACGCCCTTTTAAACGCCAACGCACCACTGTCCTCGCGCCACCTTGGCCCTCGTTCTGCACCTACATCTCCTTTTCCATCTACGCCGTTGTCGTTTGGGAAGAATAGCTAGCGGAACGGCTTGGGTTGGTTAGGGGGCTATATTGAGGAATGCTGCCAAATCACCCCTACATTCCTTCATCTCGGAGACACCCAACTTCACCCCACGAGGGTACCCCGCTTCTCCATCAACGCATTTATCCTCCAACCTCACCAACACCCCGTCCCCCTCGTCGTACGGCCGTAGTTTGAGAGGAATGGTTTGGGGTTCCCTCCACTACCCAATTACGAACAGAAACATTCCTTTTACCCAACTCCACCTATTTCTCATCATCAGCTTGGGATGAACCAAGGGAGATAACAAGCATAGTCATATACGGGCTCGTCATTAGGTATCGCCGCCCTTTTATTACACCTTTATATCATGCTCTGACCGTCGAATCTGCGCTCTAACGCACCGCAGACGAATCCTGCATAACACCGTTGGTGAAGCGGTCATCATGGTTGCCTTCTACCAGGGCACTTGATGGCTCTTGGATAGCAAGCGGCTCGGGTTCGATTCCCGAGCAGTGTAATCCTCCTGTCTTTGATGGTTTTTCACACTGTGACTACGTGACATCACAAGCGGAGAGCGGAAGACTACACCTATTGTTCTAGGGATAGGTATGCTTTTACTGACGTCGTGTTTTCCTCTTGGTATTGATCCCTCAGCATACAGACCTCGTGTTCTTGCTCGCCCGGACGCTTGCGTTGATACAACATAGTCTTGCCCCGTCTCTCGTCATATTAAAACGATTGTTGTGGTGGAGAAAGACGTGAACTTTATATCTTCCTTGTCACCTTTCGATCGCCACCATGATATGTCGATCTGTAACAGGAATGGACTGTTGAGATCTTCGTTCATCTGTTGCGTAGCTTAAGATTTTCATGACTCACTAGATTCCGAAACGCGAATACATGCGATATCTTCACATTTTCGTGTACTTATTGAGGGAATCGTCAACCTCTTACGTGCTCTCTTCGCGTTCCAGCTTACGCAAGCACGGCGATCTACTCCCACCCTGGACAAAAGTAGATTTGGATTCGGGGATGGGAAGGTGATAGTGTTCGTGAGTAACCTGCCCAGTGACTGGGATCACGGGCAAGGGGCAAGTTTCCATACATCCTTCGATGGAGTTTAACATACAAAAAAAAATCGCTCTGCGCCGCCGAACAATTAACGAACACGAGCCTCCCACTGTCTTGGTTCTTACAAACCCAGTCATCTGTCTGGAATGTGTGATTGGCGTCAAAGAACGGTGTTGCAGGGTGGGCTGGGACATTACGAGTACGTGTTTCCAGGCTCACAGCCTGTGCGTGTGCATACCATTACTTTGTTGGTCTATGTGATCCGACTATGATATTTGCAAAGGGATCATAAGCTACACTAGTATTGCAGAAGAAAACTCTAAAACAGAATCATCGGTGGTTGGAGATTTGTTGGAGGAATTAGAGGTTGTTGTAGAGTCGCTGCGTGTTATGGAGGTTCTTTTCGGCTTTACCCGAATTCAGTTGTAGCGGATACGAATGTTACGACTATGTTCGTACTGTATGGTAGGACGAGGGGGTGATGCGTTTACATTCCGGACAATGGGCGACAAGGTCAGCGTTACGCGTTACATGTACAAAAATAGGCGACAGATACTACCTTCTACGGGTTTCCATATCTACACCCACCGCTGAGCTTAAGTTTATCACTTTTTGTACGCTAAGCCACCCCACCTAAGAAATTGAGCATGCAATCCTTTTTTCTTTCATCCAGTACGCACGTATGACCAAGAAGAAAAATCCAGCTGCTGCCAAGCAGACTGGTGTACCACAGGCACTCAACTCCAAGCTTTTGCGTCTCTCAAATCTCTTGAAAAATCTTCCTTCACATCTTCCTTGAATCCACAGGATCTCTCAATTCCCATTTCGGCTCGATGAGGAGTATTCGATATATTTGGGGTTTGGCGGGAGCATTGAACGCAATTTAGAGGGATCTGTTTCAGTACAGCAGAGCTCTCTCGAACAATCCAGTTCGCTGGCACACTCAATCCAATTTCAGAGCTGTGGTCCTCGTTACAATCTATGGTAGATGTCCTGCGCCGAGGGCTAAGGAGGCACCAGAGTCTCATGTTTTTTTTTTCCTTTTCATTGAACGCTGGTATCGAGAGGATCTGTAGTGCTGCCAGCGTTGCGGCTGCGAAAATCCCTGCCGACAGTAAGCCAATGATTCATCTGATTCGGAAGCTTGAAGAAGTCAACAGCACAAGCTGAAAGGCTACAAAAAGTGAAGTCAAAAAGCCCTTCAGATGAATTTCTCCTAATCATGGTTGTCATGACGAGCTTAGAACATGCAAAATAATAGAAATATCTGACGCGAAGCACCCAAGGTTGTAGCTCTGATATGGGAAGTATCAGCGACTCAGGAAAGAACATCGAAATGATAGAGGCACCACGACTCACTCAAACCACAACACCATGCCGACCATCTCCACGACCATGCCACCCCTCTTCCTGCCTGCGCCACCACGTCACAGGAGTCTAATATCTAGACCAAGCAATATCCTGATCACTTCTTGTGCAAGAAGGTGTCTTCAACGCAGTTTCAAGGACTTTTGCCGAAAGGATCGACGGTTTGGAGAAATCGGCAGAAGAGGCTAGCAAAGAAGGTGCAGATTGAAGAGAGGAAAAAGAAGAGGACTCAAGAGCTGACTCGTTTTCTGCGCAGTTTTGCGCGACCGGCAGAAGATGCACATGATGCAACAGGAACCTTCGTCGGAGTCGCTGGTCGAAAAGTGAAGAAGTTGGCTACTGGGGACTTCGGACTGTAGTGGAAGGGATGTCGAGTCATTCTTCCATTTATCTGGCTGAAACAGTTCCCTGTCCGCATGGTTGGTTGTGGAAAAAGTGCAGAATGCAAAAACGGGCGGGGTAAAGCAGGTTCAAACTCACAAGGGTTGACTGGTCGCACGCCTTCTTGGTCACCCCATTCTCGAAATCGCACCTCGTGTTGGTTGGTTCACCAACCTCTTATTGTTAGCACCTCCATTCGACGCCAAAATCCAAAAATCTACAACCAACTCCACAAGGGGTACTGTGCCAAGTGGATAAACCAGAAGAGAAGAGACGCTGGAGGTCAAAGTTCCTGATGAAAGTCGAGATTGGGAGGATTCTAGCACGCACCGGTAGGACAGGTGTTTGGACACCGTACCCAGATCTGGTGGTCGGAGATCAGGAAAGACCTTGGCTGGAGTTGCGACCAAAGCGGCATGTCCAGTCGGTCGGACTTGGGGGCGAACAAATCCATGCTTGCGATCATCATGAAAAGCAGACTAAGCCTGATTCTCATTGCGAATGGGTTCAAGTGTTCAGAGAAGTTTGTGGGAGACTTTTTCGAGAGCGTGATGGCGTGGTCTCTCCGTCATGGTACACGTGCTGCTGCTCATGTGCCAGACAATGCCGAGCTTGTTATCGAAGAGTGTTTTTATCGACATGTTCATCTTAGTTTCTTGTACGACATTCCTCCTTCCCTCGATATCAACATGGATCAAACGGGAATCATCTCCCTTATGACCCACAACACAACATACCACGACAAAGGCGACAAGCAGGTTCCCATTCACGGAAAAGATGAGAAGCGGTCATACACTCTCTGTGTTGCAAACAAACCGCAGGTGGACAATTTCTTCCTTTTAGCAAGTCTGCGGCTGGTTCAACAAGAAGTCGTTGCCCGGGATGATAAGTCAGAAGGGATGGGACAAGGCAAGGAGGTATGGGTTTCACTTTGCCGTTTGCTGCGAGTTAAAAAGCAACAAGTCATTTAGTACAACTTAAAACAAATGAAGTAGGTGCGTCCTTGACATTCTTCACACTGAAACATTGCTAACGAATCTTTGTTCCAGTGGATGTTTCAACATATTCAAGCCCTATGTCGATGGAACATCCGTGCCATGACTTCCTGAGACCAGAAAGGCTATCCTTTGGCTTGACTGTTTATTCCAGTTCATCTAGCGCAGATTTCGGTATTTGTTCGGTCCAAAATTTCCCCAATGTCTTCTTGCTTTACGGCCAGCAACTGCAAAACATCAATTGCGCAGCTGCAGATGTAGGGAATCCATACGATCCTCAATCATCACATCAAGCAGGATTGACAGCAGTATCTTTTGAAACAAGTCATAACCTCCAGGTCGAGAACGGAATCACCCCTGACAAGATCCGCTTCACCACCTCGCTCGCCGCTCTTCGCAATGCCAGCGTGAAGCCTTCAGTAAATGTGTATGAATTCTTTCAAAGCTATGACGGTTCTCAAATTGTCTGCCGAGTAAGTGACCGACTCCATTTACATATCTCAGGCTGACTGACATCGCTTCAGGCATGGGAGAAGTGCAGTGTCAAAGGAGGATTCAATTTCTCCGGCGAGTGCATCACCAGCCGCCGGGCAAAAGATGCCTATCGACGATATCTCATGGAAAACCCCAAGTTCAAGCAGGAGATTATTGACAAGATTGGCTTTTTTCATGAACCTGCTCCGGCGAACTCTAATACAGCACAAGAGGCAAATCATGAGGATGATCTTGACGAAACAGTCGACGACGACTCTTCCGATGTACCCATAGCTACTATCGTTCAACGACACCTCGACGTTCAGCTCGCCGACCCTCCAAAGGCACGTTCCTGTGTCGATGATGAAGCTGTATTGGCCCGGGAGATGGCATGTTGTTCGGCGGGGTTGAACAAGAGGACATCACGCCTACAGTAGGCAGATGGTGCACTCAATATGCCAAGTTCTAGCGTCTCTACTTGATTTGTGAGTTGCTTTACGATCAGCTGTAAATAAAATTCCGATTTTGCCTTTCGGTCTACTTGCGACCACCCCACGTTTTAACGCGTTACATGCCTGAAAATAGGCGACGAAAAATTGGCCAGGCCGTTACGCGGTACCGTCGTACCTATACAGTTCGGAACAGTATGAAACTGACTATTCATGGCATGGCATTCTCCTGCTATTTTTTAGGGTGCTACATGGAATCGTGCACCTGGTTAAGCATCCTTGTACTCGACCTCGCGATTTTCATTTAACCCTAATTGTATCATTAATACAAATCTAATCGACCATTCACCAAAGCGCTTGAGCTCTCTTCCCCGAAA